>JBBPQP010000632.1:0-20235 GCA_038092555.1 Boletus subgraveolens
TGGTTAGAATCTTACCGGCTCACCGGTGCTGGTCAATCTTGAGTCTAATATCCCACCTTGACGGTAGCAGCGATGCTATGCGACTCCTGAAGCCGGGAAACGACAACGGCCGGGCCTGCAGTAGTCGGAACACCAGATGGATGTGTGTGCGTGCGCGTATGGCGACTAGGCTGAGTCGAGCCATTCCTGACCCCTTGCGTCTTGTATGCCGAAGCAAAATCATACCGGGAGGACAACGACTTCGTGAACGAAGAATGCTGGTGATCAGCGCTGAACGACCGACCGAGTCGATAAGGAGTAATAGGAATGGGAGCAGATCTGGCCTTCGCAAGGTCCTCTAACCTCAGATCCAAGTCTCTGAGGCTCGTTTCGTTGTCGACCGCACTCGACGGCTCCGAGGGAGGCCCGAGAACGAACTTGATGTGATAATTCTTTCCAGCATTGTTATCCCAGTACTCCTCCCCCAACACTGCGTACCGCAACGCGATGAATATCGTCTTATCCTCGATACGCGACCAGATGTCGTGTAAGCGGAGGGAGAATGTGAACACATCAAAGACGCCGTCCTCGGTCGATTTGTCATACCGCGCTGTGACCTCGCTCGTCGTTTGCCACCAATCCAATGTGAAACGGACAGCCAGCCATTTTTCGTACGCGATATTACGAACACGAACGCTCCCGGTGATCGTACGTTGATCCTGAGAAAGTACCAAGTCTTGCAATGCGACCATTTCCCCCTTTCTGGGAGATGACGGCATGTTGGGAACGAGCATCTTGACCTGTTGGTTTTCACGGTTGCCATCACCGTAGATGAACGATGGGAACTCGTCCCCGCTCGTATCGCTGGTTGGACTTCCATCTCTTGACACCGCGAGTGGTTTTTGCTCTGCCAGGAAAAGCTTCACATGCTCGAGCTTGGAGTCGAACTTGACGGCCTTTGTATGGGTGGGTGTAGCTGGCTCGCTCTTGGCAAAGGAACCATCTGTGACAACATGCAGCTCAGGCCGCCGAGCACTCTTGAGAGACGACTTGACAGGTTGACCCGACTTCTTCCGGATGGTTTGGGGTAGATGTTTGGCGTTTGGCGTGCCCGCATCCAGTGCCCGAGAAGAGATAACATTGGAATCGGAAGCGTGACGAGCATGCTTCCCGGTTGATCCTTCCAATCTCAAGTGTCCGAATTTGGAGAACGATGCCTGTCTAAGCACGGGAAATGGCCGTAGCGTGTCTTCCTCGTCGGACGTATCACGTAGAGGGGTCTGCTTCCTGCCCCCTAGATCCGCAAACGAGCGCCCATCGACCCTTGATTTGACAGGTGTGGAAGCCGGTGTGATGGGAGCAAACATATCCTGGGAATCGATGGTCGTAGAGTGCTGAGAAGCGACACGCTTCGAACGGGGAACGATGATAGGATGTATTTCATCCGAGGGTGTGGAAGAGGACGAACTCGACCCTGATTCGTAGCGCACGTAAGTCGCAGAACGGCTCTGTAGCGCGTAATCAATGCTATCAGCGGACTTTGCCGTATTCAAGTCTGATAACGACGTGTCGGAGAGGGAGAGCGGTGGGCTCGGACGTGCGTTTCTACATGGTATATGAGGAAGTGGGCCTGCTGCTGTGTTAGAGGCTTGTGTGTAGGTCGCGTTAAGGGTTGGGAATGGGATGACGGACGTGTCCGTTATGCAAATCGTCGTCGAGGACATGTTGAGCTGCGATGGTTCGATATGACTAGACTGGGTCGGGTTATGGCAGATGAGTTTAAACAAGGGGGACGGCTGACTTGGACCAGATGCTCAGAAGGAGATGAAGAGAGACATGAAGCAAGTTGAAGAGATACGGTGATAATGGTCTGGATGGGGGCGAGAACTGATGTCAGAGTTCGATTCTAGACCAACGTTGGTAAGACAAAAGGTGCACGCCGGCCGATTGAAAAATGAACGCACGCAGACGTGAGATGGTCTATGTAAATGCCGGCGAGAGCGTCGTTGCTGACGAGGATGGATAATTTACTAAGAACCAGTGTCAGCCACTAAATAGTTTAGCGGCGGGCGAGGGAATTACCAGGTGTCTAATGAGGCCGAGAGATGCTTAAAAAGTCGTTAATAAAAGAATGTGTAGATGGATGGGCTCGCTGGGGCAAGTGGAGCGCAGATGGACTGCGACGATGTTCGTCGTCGGAAATCAAAGACACAAATTTCACGGATTTGTCATATTTGATGAGTGGAGCAGGGTATTGGCACAGCCACATGAGAGATTTGCCTTTCCTGGTAATATGTGGAGTCAAACGTGCCACATTGAATGGTGCCACTTTTACTAATTACCTTATCGTCGTCGCTTCTTCTATAGTTAACTTACGCTTGCTTTCATCCTGCAAAAGACCATTTTACGCTGTCGCCGTAAGTATGGCAAACAGGGACCAGCAGCTCGTACCGTCAATGGTTCGGAGAAGTAACTGGTGACGGCAGCGATAACCACGTAGCGATGCCGATGAGAGGAAACCTACTTACGTATTTTCATAGCGGCGCAGAACGAAACCACCGATAAGCATGAGAGTAATCCTTATCATCGGCATGCACCTGCGATAATTTGCAAGTCCAAGGACTCCGTCGGGAATCCCGAAACTTGTTTTGAAGTCAGACGTCGCCATCGCATCCGCATTCGTTGTCCTGAGAACCTGATGTATTCAGCAAACGAGGTCGACAGATGTCAAGGTGTTTCAGAAGGAGTACATACTGCACTGCCCAAGTGATGGACAGGTACGACGATCATCCAACTCATCCCACCTACCGTGTGTTTTGGATGCCACTTTCCTGGGAGACATGGGGAAAGCGGCTCTCGACCTGGACTACCAGCGCATCGCCAAACATTCAGGATGATGCCCTCGGTCATGGTATTGGGGCTATTTCAGCTTGACTTGTCTCACGGATCGACTTCCAGATATTGAAATAAAACGATGAGAAGATTGCTCGGCAGACTTAACCGCATACCTCGATGTGTTATCCATTGACCTGGAAAATCTGACAAGCAGCCCGACAGATCTCCAAACTGTTGTTGATTTAACTGCTCACCCATTTAAATGTTCGTCGAACTAGGTCGCTGTCGTTTTTTAGTTAGCTATCCAATGCGGTTGAAGTTTGGTACAACAAGTTTCGATCCTGTTCTTGGCGATATACCTCATCCCTCGGGCTCCGCGCAACGAAGTCCCCCTTTGATTGTCATTGTCACAGGCTCTTTGAACTTCAAGGCTTCGTCATGGGCATTTACTTTGACGTCGTACCCACCACAATTTTCTTGGAGAGCATTCCGAATGAAAAGCGAGGGCCCGAGGTGAAGGTCTTGCTTGGTCGCCGGAAGACGGAACCGAGATCTGACAAGTGGATGGAATTCTGATGCTGGTCAAGTACTCGGGGTCACATGAAAACAAAGAGAGATACATTAAGCATGAACGCTGCCTTGAAGAAGTGGGCCCCATGCAGTGTCCCCCATTGCCCTGGTCCTGTCGTTGTCTTGAGTATATGCGTTGCGATCAGCGCGAGCGATGGGAGTAACTATGTGCGAATGAGACCTGCTTGCGATGGGCCATGCTAGCAGTAAGCAATGAACACAAT
Organism: Boletus subgraveolens; assembly: GCA_038092555.1. Classification (NCBI taxonomy): domain Eukaryota; kingdom Fungi; phylum Basidiomycota; class Agaricomycetes; order Boletales; family Boletaceae; genus Boletus; species Boletus subgraveolens. The sequence continues at coordinate 3,609 of JBBPQP010000632.1, forward strand.
GCTTAGCTGTCCCATCCATGCCAAGGCAACGTGGCATCACACCTCGCACGCCCGTACGGTCTGCGCATGAAACATGTGTTGGCAGCGCGATAGTTATTATAGATCGGATCCAAATAAGAGGGTTCAGGGCCCCCTTGTGAGTCCTTATCGTGTGCAACTTACTACGTTCCACCATGTCCATGCACGTACTTTGCGCTACTTTCGAGCTCGCCCTTGTCCAACCCAGATCAAAACATCTTCAACGTTGATGAACTGTGTCGGGGGGTCGCCTGAGCCGATTAAAAAGGGGTACCACAACACTGATCTCGAAAGTGAGCACTCACGTTCTTCATCATCTCGTCGGTACTTTGTCCCAATGAACAATAGGTAAAAGGCTGTCCATGCCCATTAACTCCCTTGGGTGGTAGTTGAGTGGGCGGAGGGCAGTCCATATCTCGGCTCATCTCGGCTCATCACGCCGACCTCACTCCGATAAACTCCGCTCTAATCCCGCCCACCCTGCCGAACATAACCAGTCCCGTCCAGGAAGGGTACCTCACACGTACACGAGCGTCCAACAACTTTATTCTCGTCCACCTCCTCCCGCTGTCCAACTTTTCGTCCCGCTTCTTCGTCACTCATATCCATTGACGCACAATGTCATCTTCCGACGAGCTCGACTACCTCAAAGGTCTCGTCGCGCAGTTGAACGACAAGATTCGCGTGCTCGAGGAGAGGGCAAAGCCTGTTGCGCAGGGGCCCAAGACGCCCACGCAGCAGCTTCGCACGATCCTCATTGGACCTCCTGGCGCCGGTACGTGTCATTCCCTGTACGTGGTGCGTTCCATCGAAAACGCTGACGTGCCGTTTGTCCCGCCTCGACTCGACTCGACTCGACACAGGCAAGGGTACACAAGCGCCGCGGATACGCGACGAATTCTGCGTCTGCCATCTCGCAACGGGCGACATGCTTCGTGAGCAGATCGCCCAAAAGACAGAGCTCGGTAGACAAGCCAAGAAAATCATGGACGCGGGCGGACTGGTGAGCGACGATATCATGGTCGGGATGATCAAGGACCAGTTGGAGAACAATCAGGCGTGCAAGAACGGGTGAGGCCGGTTTCGTGTGCTTTCGGTTCTATCCCTTGTCTCTCTCTCATTCGTCATGTCGCGCTCTGAACTCGCGTGTGTCTAGGTTCGTGCTGGATGGGTTCCCTCGTACGATTCCTCAGGCGGAGAAACTCGATGTGATGCTCGAGAGGCGCAAGGAGAAATTGGACAGCGCTGTACAGCTCCAGATTGATGACCAACTCCTTATCTCACGGATCACGGGCCGTCTCATTCACCCTGCTAGTGGTAGGACTTACCACAAGGAGTTCAAGTGCGTCCGTTTATCTTTTGCCACCTAAAGTGTTTTTCTCACATGTGATTACATAGCCCTCCCAAGAAACCCTTTACGGACGATGTCACCGGCGAACCGCTCATTCAGCGCTCGGACGACAACGTCGACACGCTAAGGAAGCGCCTTGCCACGTATCACAAACAGACTGGTCCCGTTGTCGACTATTACCGCCAAAAAGGTATCTGGGTTCCCATCGATGCTGCTCAGAGCCCGAATGTCGTCTGGGAAAACCTGGCCGAGGTCTTCAAAAAGTCCAAATCATAGTTGGCGTTCCTGCTTTGCCCACTCGGCTGCGCATGCACGCTCCGTCGTAGATCTTTCATGTATATGCTCCGTAGACGCCGTTAGACAGAAGCCTTCATGGACGTGGCATGGTCGATCAACAACCTCGGGTGATGCGGAACCGAAAGAGTGGATATTATCGCAGACCAGTGTCTAATACAGGTATGTGTGGAAAGGGTTCTATGGCATGTTACCGTAGGGCAACGCGAATTTTCGGTGTTGATGATATCCATTCTTGCTCTCTCATGGTCGCTTACTCGGACTTGGTATTTTTCAAGTTCTTTTTCTCACCCCTGACGTCACCTGCGAGCCACAGCGCGGAAAAGACGAAGAACCCAACGCTGGTGCTGATAGCGCCCGCATAGTATGGCCATGCAGCGCTCAAGAAGCGGGGATATTGGTCATGCCTGGGTGGGACGACAGGTACGGTAGTCGTGGTGTGCAAGAACGAGTGGCTACGACAAGAGCGTGAGCGTGTATCTCAGCCAACAAAAGTATGTACGAGACGCTCACCCTGGTCTCCGCCAACCAACAACGAATTTGAAGACGCCGTGTCTGTCTGGTGCACGGAACTGGACTTCGTATTTCCCGGGCTCACCGGCGACGGGGAGCAATGCAGTACGTACGTGCGGATCCAACATAGTGAACTCGAGCTGTAAATCCGTGAGACCGTTGTACGGCATCCAGCTCGTAGTCCGAGGGTCGTACGCCGAAATGTACGCGGTGTAAACCTAATGCGAAACGTGAGCGCCTCGTCTACGCAGCAAGCAAATACAGCCGTACGATCTGGTCATTGATAGTGTACATTTCCGGTGCGTCAGTCTCGTTGACGCGGTGGTGTTCGGTGCGGTCGATGCGTAGCACCATTGTCTCCTGGAACACCCAAGCGGCGACGTCCTTGACGAACTGGGCATTGCCGGACGGGATACCATCGAGGAGCGGCTTCCTTGCGTACTCGTCGCTAAAGAGGTCGACGCTGCCGGCGAAGACGACACGCGAGTTCTTGGTCGTCTGGAAGCCTGTGACGAGGCCGAGCTGGCTGCCGGCCCAGAGACCTTCGCCGTTCTTCTCTGCAGCGTCGACGATAGTGCCAGCACCAGAGTCATCGGTGGTGTCAGCTGCGAAACTTGTTGATGGTGCGCGGAGAATAGGGACGAGGTAGGGGCTGTTGCCGAGCGCGTGTGGGGCGCCGGAGAACCAGACGGGGGCAGTGGCTGCAGAGAGGATGGGTGACTTGGTGACTTGTACGGGGATGAGTGTTGCGGGTTCTTCGCGTTTGGGGTGGTGTGAGATGAGTGGTGTGCTTGGGGGAGGAGGGATGAGGGAGAACTCGGTAGCGAGGGAGGAAAGAGGTGTTTGTTTTGGAGAGAGGGCGACGAGGAGGTTGGTGTTTTCTGAGAGGAGACCGACCAAGGACTGTGGTGTGATGTCTGAGGCGTATGCTGCGGAGTGGGTTAGTAAAGAGCGTTGGATATTTACTAGAGACTGACACTTGGTCTCTGGGGTAAAGAGAATGACGTGGGCGTAGTTGGGTACGCCGTACGCGGTGATGGCGGGACTCGCGTCCTTTGGTGCGCGGAATGTCAGGTCGTAGCCTCGTTCTGTGAGTTTGGGTGAGTGAGAAATCGGACAAGGGTGGGTCGCGACTCACTCTCGAGTCCATTGAAGAAGATGGAATAATTTGACTTGTCTATGGAAGGGTCGAGGAGGACGAGGACATTGTCACCTGAGCTCGATTTTGCAAGAACACTGGAGAGGAGAGCGAGACAAGAAACCAGCGCTGATCTAAGAAGGTGCATTGTCGGTGTTGTGTAGGGGGACACGTCGATTCCTTTGCACACTTGGCGTTGTTGTGCTTTGTTGTGCAACAGCCTTGACACGTGACTTGGCTTACTGCGGTCTCACCCGACAAAGATCACCTTGGTAGTAGTTCACATTGGTAGACCCCGAGTTCGTCTGATTAGTAGCGTGGCTAGGAAGAGCACTCTTTGGTTTTAGAATAGCGAGAAAGCGGGTATCATCAAGGATACACCTGGTAGATAGAAACTCTCACGGATCACGTGATTACATAGCGCCTCTTTCTGTTGGTCGATTCACTTGACAGACACTTTCACGAGTACGAGCGAGGTTAAAAGTCGAAAAGGTCGTGCAATGGATGACTCCACCAGCGAGTCATCTGCACAACTGCATCTCTCCTCCGTCGCATCCGTTCTCGGCGTAAAGGGGGGTCTTCGCTTTCGACGCCATGGCGCAAGTCAGAAAGCTCACGTCGTCCTCAGACGTGTAGAGCTCTCAGAAGACTCCTCCTACCCTCCTGGCAGAGGCCCTGTCGTTTGCTTCAGTCTCTTTGCCCAGAAGAGAATCGAGGTCAAGCCCGGCAAAGAAATTCTTCTCTCTGTAGCCTCAGAAGACGGCACCTTCACAGACCAGGCCGTCATCTTCGAAGGTGACCTCTTCGCCGCCCCCGACTCAAATTCAGACGAAGAGGATGAGGTTGAAAAACAGATCGCTCATGATGATACCTTCTCTGACCCTCCCGTTTCTCACGTCATCCCTCCCAAGATGCGGAGAACGTGGACAAAACAACACGAACAGGTGAGCTCGGTACAAGGTGAGTATACCCCTTCTCCCTCGCACACACCATCCATGCGAGCATGCGGTATGTCCCTCTTAGATACCTTCATCCCACCCCCTCCTACACATGTCTCCGTCGGCGTCCAAGTCCAGCCGACATGGTCTGTGAGTGCTGTCCAGGTAGTCCCTCCCACAATCCCCGTGCAGGAGAAATTGCCACTTCAGGCTCATCAATTACCTGGAGTCCTATCGACTCCTGTGAAAGAACCTGTCCAAATACCGGAGCCAGACCCATCACCAAAACTGATCCCGCCCCCTGATGATCGTCCGGTAAGTACATTGCATACGAATATAAAACTCTCTCTCAGCCACTGTAGATACCGCATGATGATCGTTCCCGAAGTTTGTCCCCAATGAGCATAGGCTCTCCACCTAGCACTCCTCCCCAATCACCTATCCACCCTCGCAGTCCTTCCCCCGTCGAGGTCGTAGCAACCCCTACGAAGCCAACCGCCGCCACACTAGGCAAACCTTTGTCTACAGCATCTATCACCCAACAAGCGCCTGCGGAGAAACCAGAAGCGCCGTGGACCCACATTGAGGATGCCGCTAGCAGGACGTCCCAGATCAGCCCGGTATCCTCAGAGACCGTTGACATGGATCTCCAGTCGTCGCCGTCATCCTCTGCTTCTTCTGATGATATCCCAGGATTCATCACAGGAGCCGCTTCTCGCCGCGCTCGTCCTCCCTCACCGCTCGTGCTTCCCTTAGCGCCCATAAAGTCCAGCGTTGCCGCACAAACTCCAGTGCCGCCCTCGGCTCAGACGATGGTGGCTTCCCCTGCCTCGACCGTGGCGACCACCTCGGCACCTTTTACTGCCGAATCCATATCTGAGAAGCATGAACCCCCTCCACCTGTCGTAACCATGGTCCCCAAGCGTGTAACTATCAAGAATCCGTTCGTCTCGGGTGGATTTATCACGGAGTTTGTGGGGGAAAAAGACTCATTGACTACGAGGAAGGGTTCCGCGGACCGCTCGAGTCCTTCTGATGAGACGGTAAGCTAGTTGAACGGGTTCCCCTGGAACTGTATTGATATGTCGAATAGCCCAACCCGGTTGAGAAACTACTGGTCAAGACAGAGTCGACTGCACCCGAAAGCGTTCCGCCACCTAATGCATCTCCTGTCGTACAGCCGTTGAAGTTGACAGTCCCAGAAAACAGATTGCCACTACCTCTGAACCAGTCAAGCTCACTCCAATCCCGTCGACAACCAACATCCTTTTCATTACCGTCTAGATCATCTGACACCAACTTGGGATATCCAAGTGGACCAGGCCATAATGTCGTGAAACCTGGCTATCAACCTATAACGTCTGCTAATGACCCACGGCTGTCATACACCCCAGCTACTTCAATTTCCAATCCTCTGAATATCCGTCCGTCGAGGCTTCCTCCATCCCTACCTCCCAAACCTACTACTCGAGTATCACCCCCGCGGCCGGGACCTAGAAGGAAGGTGGTGGTTGGGAATGGCTGGCCATACAACAGACAGACGAATGGACACGCGGCGGCGGCGGCGAGCGAGACAAGTGTTTCACCGTCCATTGCCAAAGGCTCTCTTCCGCTGGTACGACCGCTTACACCAGAGAGCACCCGGTCGTCGACAACACCACCTGGTCTGTCCGGTCTTGCACCATATTCGTCACCATCTCCACCTGGGTTCTTGCACAGTTCGTCGGGTCCCAAGTCGACCGCACCTGTAGACCAGGGTAGGTTTGGATTGTTCTCCCAATCTGTATCTTCGACGCCACAAATCAAGCACGGTGAGTCCTTGGTCGTGGTCATACTGGACCCGGTTTTTATAATCACATGCAGAGATCAACGATTGGGCTGGTCCATCCTTGTCGCAGTCTCCCATTAGTGTCTCGGCCCAAAATATTCCTATACAAGCACCTCGACCTATCCCTCCCCCATCTGCAGCTTCCACCGTCCTCCAGTATACGCCCAAATCGCTTAGACAGACAGGATCAAATAGTTCAACACCCTCGCACGATTCCAAGGGCAAGAAGCGCGCGTTGACATCTGACGCCGACGTAGACGCCGAGAATGCCCGTCCACGCAAACGCACGCTCTCATGGCCATGTCACGATCCGATGTATACAGTGCAAATTAAGAGTGATGAGGACCCAGGGATCAACTACGTGTCGTTCAGTTCGGACGGGGAGCGGTTAGCTGTCATATGTAATGACCGCACGATTCGAATATGGAGCATGACGTGTAAAGTGGAGACGGCTCAGCTTGGACAAAACGCACCGATCATGGCCGTCGCTTGGATGTCGGATGATATGGGTGTTGTTTCGTTGGGACAGGATGGGGTTATCAGCAAGTGGACGCGTACGGTGCGTTTTCGCTTTGGGGTTGTGCGAGTACCTAACTGATGTATTTCTGGAACAGAATCAGAACCATTGGCAGTGGGCAAAGTTATTGGACGCTGGCAAGGAGGACTCGATTTGTTTTGCATATAGACGTGACAGAATTGCTGTTGCGTTCCCGCGGATAGGAGTCAAAGTTTGGATATGGATCAAAGGTCAGTAATTTTTGTGAACCCGCGGTACTACCATTGAACATCAGAGACAGGCACCTGGCAACCCCAGCGGTCGATTCTGCGGCAAAATGTGACCTCTATTCAGTTTGTTGAGGATGGAGAGGCGTTGATTGGCGGTACTAGTGATGGCGTTTTGTATGCAACTTTTTTGTGTTTGTTTGATGTGGTCTGACGACGGGATCTGTCAAGGTGGTATTGTCAAGTGCCAAATGGGACGCTGCGCGCGTACGCCTTCCTCAAGGCCAAAGTGTGGGTTGTTAGTACTTCAATCAATAAAACGTCAGTTGACACTTGGCTTGCAGATACCATCTGGATGTCAATGGGCCGGGCACGCACGCATTGGTGTCGCAGGCAGGAGGACGGGCTCATTTGGTGGGAATTCAACAGACGGATCACAAGGGCAAGATCGAGCAAGTTTATTCCATGAATGGAGACTCTTCGGGGGAACAACGGCAGAATTTTGGGGCCGTATTCGCCAGTGGCTGTAAAACGGTCTTGTTTGGGTCGACAGAGAACAACCTGCTGGTGTGGGATAAAGCCAAGGGAGAGGTGATCTGCGGGCTGGATCACGGCGAATGTGGGTGGCCCGTTCTTTCGCCGGAGCACATGAGCACGAGCTGACGTGCGACTTGCCTTTCAGCCGAACAAGTGCAGACGGTTGCTGTGAGTCTCATAGACTCTTCAGCGTCTACTAAGCTGACGATGTATTTTACAGTGTTTCGACCGTGGCTCACAGGCGTGCATAGTGACTGGCACCAAGCGAGGCGTTCTCTCTTGGTGGAAGCCTCCTTTAATGGACTCATAATGTGTATGGGTGCTCTTTCATCTTTGACCCACCGCGAGCGTCTGGTCTGACACTCCCAAGCAGAAACCGTCCGTCGTCGACCATGTTTTTCCAGCTATGTACACGATCTTGCATACTGCCAAAAACACCTACAGCAACCGTTAATGTGGACCACGAGGATGGGGGGAGATGATGCATTGTATCCGTATCGCACAATCCTTTCTTTTTTTCGGTACGTTATCAGCATGCCTACTATAATATTTATCTGTACGCGTAGTACGAAGCTGTTTGCGCTCGATAGAAATTTTGTTTGTTTGTTTTTCCCCTTCCCTTGCCATTTTATTTTTGGTTGAGGGGTGGTTGTCTGTGTTTGTCTGCTTAGGGCCGGTTCGTGTCGAAGTCGGCTGCTGGTTCGAATTCGATCAATCCCATGGCATCAAAACCCTGCGTGATTTCCGAAATTTCATTATTTATAAAAGAAAAAGTCATTATATTTAGCTACAGCTGTGATTTCGCCTTTCGTGACAATGAAAACCGGCTGCATATTTCACGAGATTGCTGAAATTCAGTGTTGTGGGCGCCAGTTTCTGAGTGTAAAGAACACTGGATTTACTTCCCACACCGTATACGGCTAAAAATTGCTGAGCGTTTTCCCCTTCATCAAGCTTTCCCCCACGCACCTTGCGATCACGCCGTGTCATAGCCTAGTTTGCGAACAATACCATCATGTCAAGTGTCACATCACAATGGTCCGACAACGACGGTCCTCAGCCACATCTGGTAGTCTCGGAAGACGATGAATATCTCCGCCACACCTACACCTCGGCCGCGGTGGACCAACTCATACCCAACCTAAAGTATGTCTTTTCAGTAGTTTGTAGTATGATAATCCGATATGGTCCATTCATTGAAATCAACCTTCTTAGTACCGATCTTCCACCACCAGATCTCACACCCTATATTTCCAAAGGCGATGACCAGCATTTCGCTGGAGGTGCTTTTGGCGATGTCTATAGATGTCGTTATACTCGTGGTTCCGCATCAAAACAGGTCTGACCGTGGAATCAGCTGATTGCTGACCGCTACTCACTTCCCTTTCAGGTTGCTGTGAAGGCTTTCCGATTTAGGGCTCGGATGGATGGGAATACGAGTGATAAAGGTGTCAAGGTAACATCTTATACACAACTAACAGATGTGGTTTAAACTGTCTTGTAGATGCTCCGTCGAGAGCTCGGGATTTGGAAGAGGCTCAACCATACCAATGTGGTTCCGTTCCTGGGTATTGCGTATGGGTTTGGAATGAGGGGTACAATGTCGTTGGTGTCATTGTGGATGCCAAATGAATCTCTTCACACTTTCTTAACAGAATATAATGATCATCTCGGTGTGGTACACCGACTCCAGTTTGTGCGTCCATTCAGTGTTGTCTGCTTTCGCGTCCTCTGACTTTACACGGTAGCTACTGGATATTGCCAATGGGTTGCGCTACTGTGGGTTGCTGTTATCATTCCAAAGGCTCAAAAGGATAACACACCGCAGTGCATTCTTTCCAAATCGTCCATGGTGACCTAAATTGTGTACGTCAACGTAGAAACACTGATATTGCTTTCGTCTAATTATAAGATAGAACAACGTGCTTCTCGATGCAGATTACACTGCGCGGTTAGCCGATTTCGGCTATGCTTCTTTGGTGGGGAATATTCCTGAAGCATTGTCCTATCTCCAAAGGTCCACCACTCGACCGGGAGCCTTACGCTGGAGTGCTCCAGAGCAAATTAAACCAGGAGAGATTTTTCACAGGACAACCAAGAGTGATATCTACTCCTTTGGGTGTATCTGTCTCCAGGGAAGTCCGTTGGCCACGAAATATGTGTCCATCCTGATTGTCCTGCAGGTGTTGTCCGGGAGACAACCATGGTCGGAATGCCGGGAAGAAGTTGCTGTCATTTTATGCTTGGCGACGGGTCAGAAACCAGGCCGACCAGACTGTCCAACGATGAACGACTTGCATTGGGATTTTATTCAAGATTGCTGGTCACCGGTGAAGGAGAGGCCTGCTGCGGAGGCGATCGTCTTCACCGTCCAACAGTTCTTGAGCCATTGCACACCATGCCGGCCTCTTCGTGACTTGCTGATATCGCAGTCGAGTCAGACCGATTCTCTCGTGGACGAGTCGTCGTCGTCTCTCAGCCAAGCTCCCAGGAAGGATTTCCTTGACCAGGGTAATCGGAACGGGTACATAGCAATAACTCCTTTTCCAACTCACTCAACGTCGGCCTCGCCTCACGGGACGGTCACTCCGGATCTAGCGACACCGGTCCACCCATTACAGGTGGTCCAGACTCACATGCTCGAACACGCCTGCCCCTCGCAGCAATCGTTTCCGCGACAATCTCCCCTTCCCTCTCCCCCCTCCCCATTGTTCCCCCTCCCACCACAATTCGCACAGCACAAACTTCCCCTACCAGAGACAGCTCCGGGTAGACCACCTACAACCGCCAATCGCCCGGGCACGGCTCCCGCATCATGCCACATTTCAAAGCCCGCCTACGCTGGACGGCCAGGGTTGGACCATCATCCAGAATTGTCCCTTTTAGAACGTAGCAGCGAACTGGCAGCAGCTTACCAACACAACACATTCGAGGCAGATGCACAATCCCCAACAACAGATTCATACGACTCACCGTTTTCCTTCCACCCACCGCCACTCACCGAATCAGCACCACTATGGCGGGTCCATCGAACCTTTACCAGGGAACCCTCGCAAACGACCTTTCTTAGGAATCGACGGCACACAGGATGAGGGAACATGTCGAGAACCAAACGGTGGGCTATCAGGCGAATGCGGGTACGGCTCAGAGTCACCTCCTCAATCTCGACGACTCTGCGTCCTGGAACTCTGCAATGACGCCGATGCAGTTGGCGGAGTCCGATCATTTATATCGAGCGCAACCGGATCGGCTTCGTGGCCAACTACCTCTGGACTCGTCCCATCAGCATCTGCCCTCGCACTCGTCGATCGGACTCCAGTCTCCAGCCACTCACTACTCCCAGGAGCTCAGCCAACAACGACTGCAGGATCTCCGTCTGGAACAGGCTCGACGGCATGTAGCGGAGGGCGATTATTTCCGGCACTTCGGCGGGGCGCTCCCCATATCTGGCAGAATACCAGTAGCCCCAGCACCACAATTTCTTCCCGTGAACCGACCGCAAGAAACCATCTCATCTTCACCTTTATCAGTGCGTTTCCATCCTCAAATACAGCAACCTCACCTACAATTTCATCCCGTGAACCGACCGCGAGAAACCGTCCCGTCTTCACCTTTATCAGTGCATTTTCATCCTCAAATACAGCAACCTCACCCACATTATCTCGCCGAGAACATAGAGTACGATCCCCCGTCGCTGCGGTGTACTCCCCCATTGAGCTTGGACTGAAAGTATAGCTGCGGAAAAAATATCTGCTTTAATTCCTATATCTAAATCTCTGGTAATCATGGGTGTAAACTTGGTGTGAACAACGGTGTTCAATCTCATATATATTGTGTTCTCGATGCTCTTTTTATTTTCATTCCCCTTCGTCTTGCAATTGTACATATCCCCATATTCTTTACTTCCGCATACCATGTCGTTTAATTCGCTTGTACCTGCCACTCCTGCGAAGCTGTTGCGCTCCATAGAAGCTTGTGTGTGTGTTTTTTCCCTTCCATTTTATTTTGGTTCGAGGGATATTTGTGTGTGTTTGTATACTTAGGGCCGGTTCATGTCGCGAATGATGAGTAGGTCGACCTTGCGATTTCGTGTTGAGGCCAAAGTCAATCACCTCCGCTCGTCGTCGCCAACATCGACCTCACAACTTTCCCGTCCTCTGTACGTCGCTTTTTCGTCTCCTTCTCGTCGTTGCTGCTGCCAAGAGTCCGGCGACCGCTCACCGCTTTTATTCCGAATACCAGAAACCAACCGTGCTCGCCGCGATTGGGTTACTTGCAATTTCTCAAGGTTAACAAGCTCGCGTCTTGCCAACCGATCCATCCCACCCGGTGAGTTAATCAAATGTTCACCGCGTGCCATCCCCCAGAAGGCGTTCTGCTGGCGTCGCACAGCCTTGGCAGCGTGGTTGTCATGCTGCAGCAGTGCGGACAGGCAAAACGTTTCAAAATGGGTCTCGTGCGTATATCTTCCGCGTGGTTCTGACCAGTCACACACCGCAGTCAATCGTCGTCACGACTTGTGTTTGAACCATTTCGACGACATGCAAACTATCAAGTGCGTTGTAGTAGGCGATGGAGCTGTTGGAAAGGTACGTGACAACTCGTTTTTATGCTTTGACCTGGGCACACGAGTGAACGTGACGTTGTATAGACTTGTCTCTTGATATCGTACACTACCAACAAGTTCCCAAGCGAGTATGTTCCGACTGTACGTCTCCCCTCCCTTCCCTGCTCCGCTCGCTGGGCAGATGCAAGCCTGTATGCTAGGTCTTTGATAACTACGCCGTGACCGTAATGATTGGTGAAGATCCGTATACGCTCGGACTGTTTGATACTGCCGGTTCGTCGCCTTCTTCGGCTCCGTGTTCGCTGTCACACGAATGTTTTGTTTCACAGGTCAAGAGGATTACGACCGTCTCCGACCATTATCATACCCGCAAACGGACGTCTTTCTCGTTTGCTTTAGTGTCACCTCACCAGCGTCGTTTGAAAACGTAAAGGAGAAGTGGTTCCCAGAAGTACATCATCACTGTCCGGGGGTGCCGTGCCTCATCGTTGGCACGCAAGTCGATTTGCGGGACGACAGTCAAGTCATTGAGAAACTCGCTAGACAGAAACAGCGACCCGTAACGAGTGAGCTGGGAGAACGCCTCGCGAGGGAACTTGGGGCGGTCAAATATGTAGAGTGCTCTGCTCTGACACAGAAGGGCTTGAAGAACGTGTTCGACGAGGTGCGTTTGAGCTTCTGTGCCTGTTTGGCCTATTGACGCCGGCTTACAGGCCATTGTCGCTGCTCTTGAGCCTCCCGTGGTCAAGAAAAGAAATAAATGTGTCATCGTTTAATGTAGCTCAGACCCGCGGGAATGTCTCATTTGATATCTTCCATCTCTTAACGACTCTTTTTACGCTTCACTTCTGCCTCATATATCCTTGACGTTTCTCTTTAGCTCATTGTGTCGTCTTTTTCCCTCTCACGTAACACTTCGGGCTCATGATTTTTACCCATCCTCGATGTCCTTTCAACACCATTTATGGCTTCTCTACCGCACTGAGTAAATTCCGCCGGAGGGGCACCTAGTCACCCGTCTAGACCGAAACCGCAACCTAATCTTCATTTTTCTTTCCTTCTCGCCCCTCTTTTATCCCGTATTCCCGGTGATAATGACGACGGAGAAAACACATGGATGATTCTTGGCAAGAGGAAGTACAGGGATGGTTTAGATCATATACCCCTTTGCTCGTAATAGGAATCCATGTTCTCTTGCGTATGGAATGACACGAGGTACTTGGGGTGAATCTCTTGCGTCTGGGCCGAACGTGTGCGATGGGGCCTGGGCTCACCTTTTGATGGCAGTGGCGTGTTCCGGTGCTTCGAGCACCCGGTGCGCGTAAGAGAGGGGGGAGGGAAGGATGGGGAATGAGCGGACCAAAGAAGGCTGTGGCTGAGTCCTTGGCTGAATCGCACAATCTACAAGAGCGATATCTCCGGAGGCTAGAACAAAGGGCAACAAAAAGGACTTAGCGCATGTGCGCGGGCGAGAACAAAAAGAAAAAAAGAAGAGGTACGGCAGAAATGACGAAGGACGGATCAAAGATGACTGCAACTCGTGTTTCATATACCAAGCAAATAATAATAATAAAAGAGGGGGACGAAAAACGCACCACGCCACGCGTTTCGAACGCGAGCCAGTCGCCTGTTCCGGTTGGGAGGAGACCCATTGAGCGGCATTTCCAGAGACCGACGGCGAGCGTGAGGAGGTTGCAGAGGATGTAGGTGAGTTTTTGGAGTGGGAGGGTGGGGGTGTTGGTGCCGGTTGTGGTAGGTATGAAGGGAGAAAAGGCTGTCGAGGTGATATGAGACCAGGTAAGACGTTCAGTACGTTTATTATTATTATATAGACCAAGGGCGAGAAGGGAAGGCCAGAGGGAGGGGAGGGTACCCACCGGCGTTCATCCCAGCGATATTCTTGATAGGGGTGAGGAGGAGCATGAGGACGATGCCCATGCTAAAGATCTGGACGCCGCCGCCGGACATGTAGAGCATAAAGGCTTGCATGGGGAGGGATTTGGCGGGGGAGATGGCGAGATCCCAAGCGCGTTTTTCTTTGAGGGCTGCGTAGGAGGCGGCGGCTGCGGCTGCTGCCTTGGCGGGTGTCTTTGTCTGCGTGGGGTAAGGAAGTGAGTTGGTTGATTGATTAACCGGTCGAGATCGGAGGGTGTCACGCTAGTGGTGTGGGTGGGGGACGTACGTTGGGGGAATGGAGGTTTGAAAAGTCGGGAGGTGGAGGGAGGTTTTTCCATCTGTGGGTTTTTGTGAACGGGGGTTGTTGAATGTTCTGGGTGAACAGGGAGAGACGAACCTTGGGTGTTCTATCGATGCATAGTTGAGCGAGAACGACATGTCGGACGCGTCGACGGAATGGGACACGTCGTTGGTGTTGATGTTGGTATCACCAGTGCTAGTCGGGTCTGGCATGATGCTGAATGTTTTTCCACGAGAAGCGCGCGTGGCAGAAAGCGACGTCAGACTCGACTATTATAGCCCCCACTTTGACAGCTCTATCTAGGGCGTGGTGTTTTCCAACCTCGTTTCCAGCTTCGGAAGAAGTATCAACTGAGCCCGCATCATTTAGAGACAATGTCACTCTATACACTTGTCATGAATCTCAAATGATGTGTTCGTTCTGTATTGTGAGCGACCATCATGTCCGCCATACCTCCCCTTACTAGAAGCTGGACGTACGGAGTTCGAATTTCATATCTCGTACTAATGGACAGCAATTGCCATGTCCCGATCACAAGATGACAGGAATCAGGAAGCAACAGTGTACTTGGTAGGGATTGTATTCCAAGGCATATGTAAGCCCATACAAATGAACAAGGTGTGATACCAACACGACTTGGTCTCCGCATGGAGATGTTGACTCAACGACGCGGGTGTAGGCTTCATCTGATAAAAAAACAACTGGACGTCGGTGCGGACCTGTTCGTCGGAAATTTGGACGAGAATATGGACGAGCGGCTACTTTATGATACGTTTAGTGCATGGCTATAACGGCCAAGGTATGTTATCTGATCCCTTCAACCTGAATACGTGATTGATTCTTCAAGATACCATCAGATTGCTCGAGACCCAAGTTCGGGAATGTCAAAAGGCTACGGCTTCGTTTCGTATACCGGTTTCGAATCCTTTGATGCAACCGTCGAGTCGATGAATGGTCAATTCCCAATGAACAAAGCCATCATGGTGCAGTACGCGTTCAAGAAGGACGCGGACGGCACGGTACATCTGCGGAACGTCTCCTCGCTACCCAAGCCCGGAAAAACAACGCGTTGCCTGTCAGTGCCCGGCCACCCCCCGCACCGATGGCGTTTGGTGCGCGACCTCTCATGCCGGGCTTCCAAGGACCGTACCAGGGTCAGTTTGCAGCCGCCTCCACCACCTGGCTTTACACCTCAGCAAACGGTAGTGCCTCAAGCGATGCCTGTGATGGGTGCGCCGGTTGGGATGCCGATTGGGATGCCTCCGCAAGCGGGGATAGCGAATATGCCCATGTTCCCGCCTGGCATATTCTCCCCGCCGCCACCACCTAGATTTACGCCTGAGATGATGCCACCGCCGGGCGGGATGGTTCCTCCTCCCCCACCTGTACCACAATATTAGCGTGGGTGTTTGTTAGGTCGGTTGTCGTGAAAAGGTGATGTGTATGTGTTTACTGCAATCTCCCAGAATGGCCTCGTCGGCAATTTACAATACAGCTTGTCAGTTTTCCGAGCTTATCTCAAGAGATTTACATGCAGTGCAGCGCCCAGCGGTAGTACCACCGAAGAATGTGGGGGAAGTGACTCAACATTGTGGCATCCGTCCTTACATATGATCAATCGATCACGGTTCTGATCACCATCGCAAGAGCAACCATTGTTCCCCACATCACTTCCGCAGCTCCCCCAGGATGAGGTGACCGAAGATCAGGGTAAGTTCTTTGGTATCGGTAGGGATCCGGCACTGCTCGTGACATCACCAGATTCTTGGTTTATGGGTATCCACTCAGCATAATTCCTTGATCACATCGAGGTCAGCGTAAATAATGGATATGTTGTGTGGCCACTCGCAAGTACCTCGGGCCGAGTGCGGGCGTAGAAGGAGCGCTCATTGTTCAAATGAGCGATGGAAGACGAGAACCCCTATTGCATTTTCGATCCGTAGGCGCGCCATGAAATGATAGATGACTGAGGCCGGTACCACAGCTTTCCCGTCGCGGGACGCGACGACCCCGAGGACTGCGCTTGGCGGGCAGAGCAGCATCGGGCGAGTTATCGATGACGAGCGGACGTAGTTAGTTGAGATCAAGGCGACAGTCACGTACTAATCAGCGAAGGGTCCAGAACAATATCATAATCATACCGTCCACTTACTTGATTACCTAAGCACCCACTACCATTTACTTGCGATCGGAGGTGATAGGATCTCGAAACGATTCATTTGACTGCAAACGTACCGCCATGCAGTATACAACATCATGACACCACTTTCTGCTTGGCGACTGCGGCAGACGTTCTCGTACCGCCTTCCGTCATCTTCTTTCATCAGGCTGTGTCGCGCATTTGTCGAATGCAAGTTGGGGGATTGCACATGGCCCGCTCCAAACGAGTCCTCATGAAGCAAATGTTTAATATCTAACACGTCGGGTGGAAGATATAACTACCAGGGGAACCAAAGACTGAACCCTTGGCAACGTCTCTCTCCTCGGCTCTCAATCTTCGTTTTTCGTTAATCCATCAGACAC
>JBBPQP010000633.1:0-20233 GCA_038092555.1 Boletus subgraveolens
GGGGTTTCTTCTTCCATCCAGTGAAGGGTGTCCAGTACCAATGGATTGGTGGCGGAGGAGGAGCGAAATAACTGATGCTAATTTCCCCTCGTCCTGAACTCCGGAGGTTTGTGTACCTCAGGTATGGAACGTATGCCAGGTTTTGGATGCGCGCTATGACCTGGCGGGTCCACATGTCCAGTTCGCTCTTACGGACTGGCACCAGGTCAACGAGACCTCTCAGATATCAATCTCGCCAATTTACTAGGCCGGTTGCCAAGTTGCGTCACCCACCATGATCATGTCCGCGCTATGCTCGCACATAGTCCTCATCTCTATCTCCATGTTTGGTCATCCTCATACCTGAAAAGTGTTCATATTAGCCTGCAGCAGCGAGATGAAAGTTTGTCGCTGTAGGTTGTGTGTTCGTGCCATGGCGATAACAAAAGTGGTGAGTGACGGCACTACCTGGTGGAACGACTAAAGACAGGACTATCCTACAACGAAACAGCACAAACACCAGCGTAGAAACGCATAAATGGCATGATACACCGGCCAGGGGCTCTCAGGTCATCAACGACACATTGCTCATTTATCCATGATCTCAATGACGTGTCAATGGGACATGCACACGCATGAGGCCTCGAGGGCGCGCCAACGGCCAGCGATCGCCTGTGTCTCTGATCATGTGTGCATTGGTATCCATCTCACTGCAGCATTGTGTGAACGACAATCGTGTGACAGTGTACTTGGCCGAGGTGAGTACTGGTCTGTAATGCATCGACGCACAAACGTGCACTCGAGCACTGGACAAACGTTGACTGGATTGTCGACGAGTGCCGAGCGGACGAAACTAAGGAGTCACACAGACATGTCGAATTCATTTTTTTTCGTTGAGGAATGGGGCAGCGTATACATACAATATCGACGTGAGCTTCTTTGGTCAAGAACAGTGTGGAACAATGGAACAAAAAAAGTGGCAGAAGGAATGCGACTGGCTTATCCACGTCTGAGACAGGGCCCAAGGAGTGCCAATAGACCTGCAAACAGCAGAGGCACTTTGGTGACGAGCCCAGCCCACTTCGGGTATATGCCCATTCCAGCTTTCTGGAGCAAAGAAAACCAGCTACCAGTTTTTACTGCAGCACCCCAAAAACGACGTTGTAACCAAGCAGCAGCCGAACCTACATGATCAAGTTCAGCTTAAAATACGCGGTTGTGGGGTTTCAACGTACCTTTGACAGGACCCGCAGGTCCGAAGCCAAATACACTTAAGAAAGGCCTGAGTATCCATGATTCTGGAATGAGCAGAGCGGCAACACTGAATGCGATAGCGGGAAGAAGGTCGGGATGCTGCTCGTTGATATCACCTACGTGATAGGTTAGCTGATCCAAACACCCTTGGTGTGTGGAATTGACATACCGACTACGACAGTGAGTGCTTGCACATGTGGTTTCAAAGCGGTCAGGTAAGTTGTAACGACCTCTTCCTCAATTCCGTAACGCGCGGCGAGGTTTACGAGCGCCAGCGTAGTATTGCCCAGGACCTTGTCAACCATTTCTGCCCTTTCGGCGTGACCAGGCGCTTTATCAGGGGGTGGAATTTTCTCCAGGTCATTTACTATCCCCATAAAGATGCCTTCGAGCTCCTCAGTGAATTTATCAATGGTGATCTCGTGAGCATCGAGAGCGCCTTTAATATTGTCGCGAAAAGTGGCGGTGGCGTTGAGAATGTGATGCATGTTAGATGAAATGTCGGTAAACTTGGTGGACTTGAAGTAAGCGGCCGCGTCTCTAAGCAGGCGGGGAACATAATCCTGTAAAAGCTTCTCGTATTCCTTCGCCTTTTCCCAAAAGTCAGAGGGTGACGGCTCCGGCGCCACAAAAGCCTGGAGTGCACCCGTCATGCGAAGAGCCGGTGGGAGGAATGCATCTCCCATTAGCTAGGATGTGAATAGGGTAAAGAATGGGTTTAGGAGCATGCTTACTTTGTATACTCTCGATAATGTAAGACGGGCTCAGAAACGCTACATGGTCATAAGTACGCTTCTCGGTCTAAACGGCATGATACTCACATGTCCGCGAGCCTGCCTTGATCGTATCTGGTGAACCAAAGGCTGAAATGAAAAACTGTGCATTTGAAAGTAAAGTAAGAACCATACCGCCAGAACCCTCCGCGACCGCGTGGTTTACCTGTGCACTTGTGTCTGCACCGGTACCGTGCGGTGTAGCACCAGTGGCGGGAAAAAATAGGCAAAGGAGGTGAGCAAAAATGAGCAGGGATGAGAGAAAGATCCGCATGATAATCCTCGTAGCTGCAGTCAGTGGGCAGAAAGCGAGATGGAGTTGGCGTTGAAGCGTTGCCGCCTCATGCCCGTTTTCCTCGTGAGAAATCTTCAATACTTTGTCAGACGGTAGACCTTCTTACCTTCCAATTTCAGGCTGCGAAGATCATCAGGAATGTCGGATAGTTACTTCCATCAGAACTTGGCCAAAGTCACCGAATTTCGCCTGCAAATGACACTGAGTCCTCAGGCTTTATCAGAACGACCGTCCTCTTATCTCGGAATTTTAGTAGGTCTGGTTTGGGGAGACTACCCAAGCTTGTCCTCGGGTTCAACGACAGCCCTAATAATGTCTGCGCCGCAAGGCACGATTCGACGCTTTAATAGGCCACTATAGTGCCGCGCCCGATGCCATTCGAACGTGTCAGGAGTCCGCAGAGACAGGCGTGGGCAGTGACACTGTTGAATGATTTGAAGAGGCTGCTGACTAAGCTTTCACTGATCTAATTTCCAACAAGTTTGCAGCTCTCTGACATAAGCAGGCCTGCGAGCGATCGTCATTGGTACTGGTACTGAACCTGTCCTTTGCAGCAGTTGCCTTGAAGAGTCTGACATCCCCTGTAGCGCGTTCGAAGCTTCCTTTGGAGTTCGACGCCGCTCTACGCCGTCGGATATATCAGCTGGTCGCTGATCCCCTCTCCTCAGGTTTCCTTTCTTCCCTTCTTCCACCTTGCGCGCGTTCTCGGACGCTCTTTCTCGCATCCACCCACCTCCCGAGTTATTGCACACCTTCAGCGCAGGGTTGGTCTTGTCGTGCCCGTCCATCCATCTGCCTCTCGTCGTCCGGTGGCCCCCCCTCGGGGCGATTCAACCCTCCCAAGCGCTCAGAAAGTAAGGTTTTCGCGTCCTCGCAGGCGACTTCCCGCCAGACCGACCTTCCCACACCCCACCGGATCGAGTACTTAGCTTTCGTGGCCTCAATCATGATCCCGCAGATCTCTCTCTCACCTCTGTCCGATTCCATTCGGAACATCTACACGTTTGCTACTCTGGCTAGCTTCCTCGAGTATATGTTCGTAGCTCTTTCGCTCCCTCCTTTCACCTTCCCCTCACTTGCTGAGCAACCACTCATGGAGGTGCGTTACCCGCCATATCATGTCCGTGCTACGCTCGCACTGTGCTACGTACTCCTTGTCTTTCTATCTCCGTGTTTGGTCATCCTCAAACCCGAAAGTGTCCAGGACAATTGCAGCAGCAAGATAGAAGTCTGTCGTGTACGTTGCGTGTTCGTGCCATGGCAGCAACAAAAGTGGTAAGTGACGACACTACCGGCAGAAAGACTGAAGAGCAGACTATCCTACAATACAACGCGAAACAGCACAAAACACCATCGTAAAAACGCATAAAGGGTATAATACGCCAGGGACTCTCGGCTCATCAACAATGACATCAACCGCACGTCGCTCATTCATTCATGATCTCAGTGACGGATTCGAGTCCGACCTTGGGCTTGAGCAGAACTTTTATCTCAAACTGTTTCTCCCCAGTCATTCCTACCCGCGCCTTCTTCCTCAAACCCAGATCTGTCGCACACAGTACCTTGGGAGTGTTGTTTTCTCTTGCCTTCGCAGACCCCACCGTCGTTGTACGAATCCTCCCTTATCGTCACGTCGAACGTGGTCGCTGGCGGGACTGCCGTCACCCCGAAACCAATGAGACCAGGAAGGAGGTCTTGCCTGCGAATTTGCAAGAGAGGGCAGAGGCGATGTCCGATTTTAGGGCGGTGCATCCAGTGGTGAGGAGGATGTTACTCAGGCCGTAGATTATCTTGGTCGCGATTTGGAACCCGATTTGCGAGTCTTCGAATGGGGTCGATGAAACATGCGCACGCGTGAGGGCGCGCCGACGGCCAGCGATCCCCTGTGCCTCCGATCATGTATGTGAGTACTTTCGGTGGGTACTTCGTGTACGTTCTGGTAGATTGCGTCGATAAACCAGTTATGGTTCTCGTCTTCGCCGATTATCCAAGTACATGCGATCCGGAACCAAATGGGATTATCCTTTTTTTTCGTGCCGAGGAAATGGACAATGACGCCTCCGATATTTTGGACACTTGCGTCGTCGTCCCATGGAAGAACAACTCAACCTTAGACACGGTCATGAACACAGTGTTTTGTAGCATTTCTGCGTTGAGCGTCTGAAGGGTGCTGGTGACCTCTGCGCCAGAAAAGGCATCAGCCGTTGTGAGGACAAACATGCGAGCAAGGATGACAGAAAAATCTGCATGATGATCCTCGTAGCTGCAGTAAGTAATCAGAACTCAAAATAATGTTGCTACACAGCAGTTGGGACGCCGCACGCCTGTCCTCTTCGTGAGAAATGTACGACACTTTGTCAGACCTTACCTTGCGCTTTCAGGTTGCGAAGATCACCGGAATGTCGCAATGTCGGCGGGACCCAAGGATACATCATAAGGTCGTGACATTGGTTGTATTCCATGCAGCATATAGCTCTGGTGGAACTTGGTTACGCGATGGGGTCCTCTCGCATTCAATAGCAGCCCCGGTGAGTCTGCATCGCAAGAGGCAATTCGGCATTTGAATGTGCTGGGAATCCGTAGAAGTCGATCGCCAGTACAGTATGTATTTGGCCGATGCGCCATCATGCGCATGAGCGACTGGTTGACCCGCCATTGTGGCGTCATACTGAATGTAACGGACGCCGTACTGGCATTAATCTCACTGCAGCGTTGCGTGAATGGCACTACAATGTGTAACAGTCACTTGGCCGGGGTGCCAGTGAGTGCCAGTTCGCCGGTGCCTTAAACGTCGACCGGTTTGCTGACGAATTCCGAGCAGACAAAATTAAGGAGTCACGCATAGACTTTTTTTCTGTCAAGGAATGGGGTAGCGTATAAGTACAATATCGACATGTGCCTCTTTGGCCAAGAAGAGCATGGAACAAGGAACAAAAACGCGGGAAAAAAGAATGAATGCGACCAGCTTATCAACACCCGCAACAGAGAAAGAGTACCAAGAGACCGATAACCAACAGGGGCACTTTGGTGCCGAGCCCAGGCCAGCCCGGATATACACCCATTCCGGCTTGCTGGAGCAAAGCAAACCAACTACCGGCTTTTACTGCGGAACCCCAAAAACGACGTTGCAACCAAGCAGCAGTCGAACCTATACATTATCAAGTTGAGCTTAAAAGACCCGGTTGTGGGGTTTCAACGTACCTTTGACAGGGCCCGCAGGTCCGAACCCAAATACACTTAGGAATGGCCTAAGTATCCATGATTCTGGAATGAGCAGAGCGGCGACACTGAATGCGAGAAGGGGGAGAAGGTCGGGATGCTGCTCGTTGATGTCGCCTATGTAATAAGTTAGCTGATTCGAACACCCTCAGTATGTAAGGTGGAATTGACATACCAACTGCGACAGTGAGTGCCTGCACATATGGCCTCAAAGCGAATACGTAAGTGGTAACGACCTCTTCCTCGATTCCGTAACGCGTGGCAAGGCTTATGAGCGCCAGCGCGGTATCATCCAGGACCTTGTCAACCATTTCTAACCTTTCGGCGTGACCAGGCGCTTTGTCGGGGGGTGGAATTTTCTCCAGGTCGTTCACCATCCCCATAAAGATGCCTTCAAGCTCTTCCGTGAGTTTATCTATGGTGATCCCATGAGCATCCAGAGCGCCTTTAATATTGTCGCGAAAGGTGGCGGTGGCGTTGAGAATGTGATGCATGTTAGATGAAATATCGGTAAACCTGTTGGACTTGAAGTGCGCGGCCGCGTCTCTAAGCAGGTGGGGAACATATTCCTGTAAAAGCTTCTCGTATTCCTTCGCCTTTTCCCAAAAGTCAGAGGGTGACGGCTCCGGCACCACAAAAGCCTGGAGTGCACCCGTCATGCGAAGAGCCGATGGGAGGTATGCATCTGCCATTAGCTGAGATGAGAATAGGATAAATGTTGTGTTTAAGAGCACGCTTACTTTGTATGCCTCAATAATGTGAGACGGGCTCAGCAACGCTGTATAAATATGAGTGCGCTTCACGATCTAGGCTGGATGGTACTCACATGCCCACGCGCCTGCCTTGATCGTATCTGGTAGATCAATCGATCAAAGGCTGGAATGAAAAACGGTGCATTTAAAAGTTGGGTAAGAACCATACCGCCAGAACCCTCCGCGACCGCATGGTTTACCTGCACGCTTGTGTCTGCACCGCTACCGTGCGGTGTAGCACCAGTGGTGGGCAAAAATAGGCAAAAGAGGTGAGCAGGAATAAGCAAGGATGTCAGAAAATTCTGCATGATAATCCTCGTAGCTGCAGTAAGTGGACAGAAAACAAGATGGGGTGGGCGTTGAAACGTTGCCACCTCATGCTCGTTTCCTTCGTGAGAAACATACAACACTTTGTCAGACGGTAACCTTCTCAGTACCTTCCAATTTCAGGTTGCGAAGATCATCAGGAAGGTCGGATGTTCGTATGACATAAAATTGTGATTTTGATTCTTTACTATGCAGCGTATACCTCTGGCAGAACATGGCCAAAATGACTCAAATTCGCCTGCAAAAGGGTCTGAGCTGTCAAGCTTTACCAGAATGACTGTCTTCTGACCTCGAAGTTTTAGAGGGTCTGGTTTTGGGAGACTAAGTACTCCTTGGATGATGATGAGAGTGGTGATAGTGGGCCGGCTTTTGACTACAATAGCGGAGCTGATGGAGATCTGTCAGAAGTTGGATATATTCTCTGAGTAAGTGCAGACCCCTCCCTTGAGCGTCGATTTTCTTCATTCATATTCATGTTTTCTGTGCTAAACTGTGATACAAAGATACAAAGAATGCGAAGCAAACCATTTGACATAAATATGTGAAATCAAGGTGTATACATTGTGAGAAATGTCGACTGTACATGTGTGGTATCAACGTGCGCTTCATTGATTCGGCAGCTCAAAAAGAGTGTGGAAGAAAGCAACAAAAAAAAGCGGAAGAAGGAATGCGACCAGTTTATCCACGTCTGAGGGGGGGAAGGGGCGTCAATAGACCTCCGACCTCAGGCCTGGGTTTCAGATGCGTTCTACGACCCGGCGGAGCCCACAGTGTCCATCCCGCTCTTACGGATTGGCATTAGGTCAACGAGACCTCTCAGATATTAATATATCACTCTTGCCTATTTAGGTTGTCAAGTTGCGTTACCCGCCATCATGGAGCATGTCTGTGCTATGCTCGCAGACGCTCTTCATTTTTCTATCTCAATGTTTGGTCATCTTCAACCTGACATGCGTTCAAATCAGCTTGCGGCAGCGAGATGAAAGACTTTCTCGTGTAGGTTGCATGTTAGTGCCATGGCGGTACTACTAACAAAGGTAGTACGACAGCACTACCCAGCGGAAAGACTACAGACAAAACTATCCTACAATACAACGCGGAGCAGCACAAACATCGTCGTAGAAACGCGTAAAGGATATGATACAGTAGGGACTCTCGGCTCGTCAACCACACACTGCTCATTCGTCCATGGTCTCAATGATGGACTCGAGTGCGACCTCGGGCTTGAGCAGAACTTTTATCTCAAACTGTTTCTCCCAGTCAATCCCACCCGCGTCTTCTTCCTCAGACTCAGATCTGTCGCACACAGTACCCTGGGAGTGTTATTCTCTCCTGCCTTCGCAGACCCCCCGTCGTTGTACGAATCCTCCATCGTCGTCACATCGAACGCAGTCGCTGGCGGGACTGTCATCACCTCAAAATCGCCCGAGATAACCTCCTCGCCAACGATCTTGTTCACACGCATCACCAAAGAGACCAGGAAGGAGATCTTGTCTGCGAACTTGGAAGAGAGGGTGGAGGCGATGTCCGATTTTGGGGCGGTGCATCCAGTGGTGAGGAGGATGTCACTCAGACCATCTTGGTCGCGATTTGGAACCCGATCTGCGAGTCGTCGAGTGAGGTCGATGGGACATGCGCCCGCGTGATGGTATCTTACCTCCCAAATCTAGGTTGCGAAGATCACTAGACAAGAAATGAAAGGTCGGATGTCAGCAGGACCCAACAGGTACATCATAAGATCGTGAGATTGGTTGTATACGATGCAGTATATAGCTCTGGGAAAACTTGGTTGCACGAAAGGGTCCCCCCGCGTTCGATGGCAACCCTGGTGAATCTCCACCACAAGATGTGGTTTGGCATTTGAACAAGCCACCACGCGAGGCCATTTGAGCGTGCTGGGAATCCGTAGAAGTTGACCACCAGTACAGTATATATTTGGCTAACTTCGCTGTAAACGGCCTAGGTACGATTCGACGAACAATTAACAACTCGGTGGCTCATAATAAGGGTGAATGTGAAAATGAGACGAGAAGAACCGGAAGGCAGTATAGAGAGAGACGAGGAAGGGGATTCTATAAACCAACCTGCTGGCGAAGCTCCTGGAGTAGGTGTGCAATACATGGACCATCGTGCATCGTGAGTGATCGGTTGACCGGCCATCTGGGGCGTAATTATTCGATCGTATGTTATAGTATGATACTAAATGTAACGGACGCTGTACTGGCACCCATCTCACTGCGGCGTTGTGTGAATGG
The DNA here is from genome assembly GCA_038092555.1 of Boletus subgraveolens. Taxonomy (NCBI): domain Eukaryota; kingdom Fungi; phylum Basidiomycota; class Agaricomycetes; order Boletales; family Boletaceae; genus Boletus; species Boletus subgraveolens. The sequence continues at coordinate 8,855 of JBBPQP010000633.1, forward strand.
CAATCGTGTAACGGTGGACTTGGCCGGGGTGAGTGCCGGTCCGGTAATGGGTCTCAAAGTGTACACAAACACGCACTCGAACACTGGACAAACGCCGACCGGGTTGCGGACGAATTCTAAGCGGATGAAAGTAGGGAGTGACACACAGACATGTCGAATTCATCTTTTTTTCGTCGAGGAATGGGGTAATATACATGTGCAACATCGACCCGCGCTCGTTGGTTCAGCAGCTTAAGAAGAGTACGGAAGAAAGGAACCAAAAAAAAGCGGAAGAAAGCATGCGATCAGATTATCGACGTCTGAGAGGGGGAAGGCGTGCCAATAGAGCTCCAACCAAAGGGGGCACTTTGGCGACGAGCCCAGCCCACTGTGGATACACACCCGTCCCAGCTTTCTGGAGCAAAGAAAACCAGCTACCGGCTTTTACTGCAGCACCCCAAAAACGATGTTGCAACCAAGCAGCAGCCGAACCTACGTTACCAAGTTGAGCTTAAAATACACGGTTGCGGGGTTTCAACGCACCCTTGACAGGACCCGCAGGTCCGAAGCCAAATACACTTAAGAAAGGCCTAAGTATCCATGATTGTGGAATGAGCAGAGCAGTAACACTGAATGCAAGAGCGGGGAGAAGGTTAGGGTGCTGCTCATTGATATCGCCTATGTAATAAGTTAGCTGATTCAAACACCCTCGGTGTGCAAAATGGAATGGACATACCGACTGCCATAGTGAGTGCTTGCACATGTGGTTTCAAAGCGAGTAGGTAACTGGTAACGACCTCTTCTTCAATTCCGTAACGCGCGGCCAGATTTATAAGCGCCAGCGTGGTACTGTCCAGGACTTTGTCAACCATTTCTGCCCTTTCGACGTGGCCAGGCGCTTTGTCGAGGGGAGGGATTTTCTCTAGGTCGTCTACTATCACCGTAAAAATGCCTTCGAGTTCTTCAGTGAGTCTATCAAAGGTGATCTCATGAGCATCCAGAGCGCCTTTAATGTTGTCGCGAAAAGCGGCGGTGACGTTGACAATGTGACGCATATTAGATGAAATATCGGTAAACTTGGTGGACTTGAAGTATGCGGCCGCCCCTCTAAGCAGGCGAGGAACATAGTCCTGCAAAAGCTTCTCATATTCCTTCGCCTTTTCCCAAAAGTCAGAGGACGATGGATTGGGTGGCACAAACGCCTGGAATGCACCTGTCCCGCGAAGAGTCGATGGGAGATATGCATCTGCCATTAGCTGAGATTAGAATAGGATAAAGGATGGGTTCAAGAGTAAGCTTACATACTTCGTATGGTCTTGACAATGGAAGACGGGCTCAGAAACGCTGCACGAACATGGATGCGCTTCTCGATCTAGACGGCATCATGGCGTAGTACTCACATGCCCGCAAGCCTATCTTAATTGTATCTGGTGAGCCAAAGGCTGGAATGAAAAGCATCCCATTTGAAAGTGGGGTAAGAACCATACCGCTGGAACCCTCCGCGACTCTATGGTTTACCTGTACGCCTGTGTTTGCACCGCCACCATCTGGTGTAGCCCCAGTGATGGGCAATTTAAAAAGTCGACCAAGGAGGCGAGTAGAAGTGAGCCGGGATGACAGACAGATCCGTATGACAATCTTCATATCTACAACAAGTAGACAGAAAGTAAGATGGAGTTGCACACCAGGTGGGGGTTGAAACGTTGACGCCTCATGCCTGTTTTCCTCGTGAGAAATATTAGTATCCAACACTTTGTCAGATTACGGTAGACCTTCTTACCTTCCGATTTCAGGTTGCGAAGATGCATCAGGAAGGTCGGGTGTCAGTACTATCATATGATCCAAGAGATACATCAGAAGATTGTGACATTGGTTCTTTACCATGCAGCCATACCTCTAACAGCCTGACAACGTCGCCAAAGATACTTCTCTGAGCCCTCAAGCTTTATCAGAACGACTGTATTCTGATTAACGGCAGCCCTAATATCTGCGCCGCAAGGCACCATCCATTCAACATTTTAATAGGCCGCTATAGCGGCCATTTGAACGTGTCGGGAGTCCGCAGAAGAAGACATGTGGTGACGTTGCTTTCGAAATGAAGTCCATGAACTGGCCTGCTCAGCAGCTGACTAAGCTTTCACTGATCCTGCTGAAACCTTCATTTTCTCTCGTCCGGGATTCAGGTTTGTGTACCTCAGGCCTGAGTTTCGGATGCGCTCTACAACCCGGCGGAGCCCACATGTCCAGCCTGCTTTTACGGTTCGCCACTAGGTTAACGAGACCTTTCAGATATCAGTTTTCCCAGTTTAGGGTTACAAGTTGCGTTACCCGCCATGAGCATATCCGCGCTACGTTCACACATGCTCCTCGTTTTTCTGTCTCCATGTTTGGTCATCCTCGGACCCGACAAGTGTCCAGAACAGCTTGTGGCAACGAGATAAAAGTCTGTTGTGTACGTTGCGTGTTCATGCCGTGGCGGTGAGTCGCCAGTGACTAAAGTGGTATGGCGGCACTACGCTGCGCGCAGCTGAATGACGAAAGACAAGACTATCCTAGAATACAACGTATGAAACAGCACAAACACCATCGCAGAAAGGGCATAATACACCAGGGACTCTCGGGTCGTCAACCGCACGTTGCTCATTCATCCATGATCTCAATCACGGATTCGAGCGCAACCTTGGGCTTGAGCAGAACTTTTATCTCAAACTGTTTCTCTCCAGTCATTCCCACCCGCGTCTTCTTCCTCAGACCCAGGTCTGTCGCGCACAGTACCTTGGGAGTGTTGTTTTCTCTTGCCTTCGCAGGCCCCCCGTCGTCGTACGAATCCTCCATCGTCGTCACATCGAACGCGGTCGCTGGCGGGACTGCCATCACCTCAAAATCACCCGAGGTAACTTCCTCGCCAACGATCTTGTTCACGCGCATTGCTAAAGAGACCAGGAAGGAGAGCTTCTCTGCGAATTTGGAAGAGAGGGCAGAGGCGATGTCCGATTTTGGGGCGGTGCATCCAGTGGTGAGGAGGATGTCACTCAGGCCGGAGATCATCCTGGTCGCGATTTGGAACCCGATCTGGGAGTCATCGAGTGGGGTCGATGGGACATGCGCACGCGTAAGGGCGCGCCAACGGCCAGCGATTGCTTGTGCCTCTGATCATGTGTATGAGTATTTTCGGTGGGTACCTTTTTTCGAGCAACGACTACCCACCTTTTTCGTGCACACTCTGGTAGATTGCGTCGATAAACCGGTTATGGTTCTCTTCTCCGCCGATTATCCAAGCGCATGCAATCCAACGCAGATGATACGTCAAATACGCCTGGAACGCGATCTGGATCAAAATGGGATCGTCCTTGTGTTTTTTCGCGCCGAGGAAATGGACAATAACGCCTCCAATGGCACCAGACGCTCGTTTGCAAGCCGCTAATTGCTCATCCGTTTTAGACACTTGCGTCGTTGTCTCGTGGAAGAACAACTCAACCATGGACTCGGCCATAAACGCGGTGCTCTGCAGCATTTCTGCGTTGAGCCTCTGAAGGGTGCTGGTGACCTCGGCGCCAGAAAAGGCATCGGCAGTTGTGAGGAAACTCTGTGCGCCTTTGAGCTCCGAGGTTCGGTCCTCCAAGAGCATCTGGACCTGATTGAACTCTCTCTTCAACGCTGACGATTCTTCTCGAGCCCTGTGAAGTTCCTTGCTTTGAATGTCCAGATGCTGCTTAAGCTCGGTAGTCATCCGTTTCGAATCCTTCGCACTCGAAAGGTCACGGCGAAGAGTCTCTACCTCGCGAAGGCTTGCGTCCAGCTGGGGAGCATATGCGTCGAGGGATTTTCTGACTTTGCGTAGGTCTGAATGGGCCTGCGTTCGATCAAGGTTGACTTCCTCGAGCACCGTCTTGAACTTTTCGGTCTCTTTTGCGTGCGTCGACTTGAGCCGCTCGATCTCAGTATTGAGATTCCCCCTGACCGACTCCCTCTCTTTCCGTATACGCTCGCGGTCGACGGTCAGGTACTCAATCCGTTGAACGTACTCCTGTAAGCTCGCTTTCAACGCCTCCGCCTCCCCTTTGTGCGCCTCGCGAGCAGCATCCAACTCTCCCTTTAGCTTTTCCGCCTCAGACTGCAACTGCGAGCGCTCCTGTTTCATACCTTCCCGTGCGGCGTCTACCTGTTCCGTCTGCCGCTGAAGCATGGTTTTGAGTTTCTCGTTCTCTTCCTTGAGTGCGTCCATGATGGCGACAGTAGCCGCGTTGGGCTCCCTCTCCTTTTCCCGTTCCCGCTCGCGACGGCTCCTGACGGAAGACCCGTCCCTTTCCCTTTCCCGTTCTGGACGGATACTAGACCGAAGGTCCACCGTCTTCCGTTCCCATCGTTCGCGCTCACTCTCTGCCTTGCGCTGCGCAGCGACGGACGTCTCGAGCTGCTGCTGTAATCGGTCCCTCTCTTCCTGCCACTGGGGAGGCGGGGGCGGTGCCCCACGTGGGTGATCGCCACCATCCACCTGGCTATATCCGAGGCGCTCAAAGGCGGCCTCGTCGTCGCCGTCGAGCGACGAAGGCGACCCAGGTTTAACGTGCTCCCATTGCGCGTCGTGTGGTGGAATGGGTGGGTACGATTCGGGGGATGTGGTGGTCGTGAGTTTAGGTGTGAGAGGTGGGGGTTTGAGCGTGCTGTTTCGCTTTGGGGACGAGGACCAAAAGCCGAGCATAGCGACGACCAGGCGTTTGGGGTTTCTAGTTTAGATAGGGGGTTGGGGTTGGGACGCACTTCAATGGCTTAGAGGAACCGGGTGGTGGCCACTGGGTTGGCCGAAGAAGACCAAGCGTAAAAAGAAACGGCGGTCTGTAAAAGAAGAGCAGTCGCTGCGAAAGTAGTGCTCAGACGATAGGGGACGATCGTCAAAAAGATACGAGAGATTATATACCTTGGATCAAGAAGCACAGACTGTTGATTAACTGAGCACCGTGGAGCCACCCAATGTACGACGACAGTTATCGGCAGGGAGGATGAAGAGAGGGAGATTCGGGACGAGGCTTCGCCCTTTCTGCGTGCGTCGACACCCTCTGGAGCAAGGCTCCAGGCAGGCCTGTTAGCTAAGCCACACGTTTCATCCCAATACCCGCATCGTTGCCACGGTGCTGCCATCAGTGCCGCCGCACTGCGCCGTGCCGCGTTGCAAGTGGCTACCCCCATCCTGTGGATGGGCACGAGGCAACAAAACCCCATGATCACAGTGACTCCTAGGAACCTTGGCCGTTTCTGTCACGATCTGGGAGGAATCCCGGGTCAGGTTGCAAGTCTACTAATCTGGATAATAGAAAAATGTTACCTCTTAAAAAATCCGAAACTACAACGGTGACCGTGAGGTACTACCCGCTGCTAGCGACACGTATCAGGGGCCCACGTTTACAAGGGGTTTCATTTGAAAACTCGGGAGAACCATGATGGCAGTAGTACTTAGCATCATGGATACACCACGCGGGTAACGCGAAGCCTGGAAATGAAAGACCTTTGCCCAGTTGGCAGTGTTGTAGTCATGCAGGTTCCGCATGGCAAAGCCTTTCCTCCTTTCCGGATGGGGAGGCAGTGTCCGAGCGCGTATGTGGAATTCTAGGGTATATGAGTAACTTCAACTTTGCAAAGTTTCTGGCTGTATGTACCTACTAAGTAGACATACTAGTACTATTACTCGAACGTGTACAAACCATCTAAAACCCCGCTTTGCTACATACACCAACCTATCTCACAGTCCCCTCGACATCAATGTACCACCACAACCCGACCAGCTTCCGCAACACATGTACACTCCCTCGCTCATTCATACCTCAATATGAAAATCTTGCCCTCCTTTACCGACAAGATCACAGCGCCCTGACTCTGATCAATGTTGATCGTCTCTACACCATCCAAATCAAGCTCTTCGGGAGTCTCGAGCGTTCGCACGACCGCTTCCTCGCGCCACAATCGCCCCTCCCCAGGGTTATCCCGCTTCCGATCTGCCGCGGTAAAGACAGGCGGGAATGTGACAAAGCGGAGACATTTCGGCACGCGGTGTCGTCGTGGGTCGCGTAGTGAACCGTCTCCGTCGTGTGGGTTCGTCGACTCACTCGCGGCTTGTCCAGGCAAATCGTGTTGACGCCCCGGGCCATCCGACGCCGGCCCGCTTCCATCATCTGATATGCTTGCGAATAGCGCCTCTAGTGTCTCGTCCTCGTCCTCTCCGTCATCTTCACTGTCCGAAAACGCAGCGTGGTCTACGAGGCGCGACGCATCCACACCATAGACACCTCCCGGTTCCGCAGCATACTCGATCCAGACAGCGTGTCCAAAATCGACGGCGACAAGGGGACGTGGTCGATCACCCGCTTCGTCATCCTCATCGTTGTCACCCGTACCATCAAGCACACAAACGACTTCAAAGGGCGTAGAGACGTACCACAGGTGAAGCATCTCATCGTCTGCTTCCCCGCTTGTGTGGGTGTCGGATGTAGGCGAATTCGATGTCGATGGCTCGCGGATGATTGGGACACGGAAGTAGTGTTGGGCCAGTACAAATCGTGTACGGTGGGTTTCCGGATCGTGGGCAGCGAGCAGAACGACTGTACAACTCAGTCGAGGAACTCCCGGTAGCGTAGGCCACCACTGTCGAACAAAATGAGCCGACTCGGGATACCAAGGAGGGAAAGGATACGGGTTTGGGGCCAGTAATGACGTCGTAGGGGAATTCGATGGCACGAGGGGTTGCATTGTTGTCGATACGCTCGAAGACGAGTGGATAGTACCGGGGGAGCTCTGTTGCGACACTGACGAAGACCCGCCTTGGCTCGTCTCTCCATTAGGTTCCTGTTCGGCATCTACCTCCCGCTCTTTACCCTTGTCTTGCGCTCTTTTTGACGATGGACCCGGTGCATACTCGGAAACAATACTTTCGCTATCAGCTCTTCCCTTTCCTTTTGGTCTCGAGCTTTCTGCTACAGCCTCCTGTGACCACCTGTCATCATCTTCTGTTTCGTACTCCGAGCCGTCATCAAGCAACGCGTCCTTCTTGTTGACCCATTCAGATTTCTCTTCTAGTATAGCGGAAGTCGACGGTCCAACGTGGGGCTGTTCCTCAACGGCTGGCAATGGACTATTAGCGTCACCAGGGGTTTCTTCCTCATCTTCTACGTGATGGTTGGTTGTGGAGCCAGAATCGGTAACCCCGACAGAACTGGGTTGAACACTTGGGAAGACAAACTTTTTCGATATCGATCTCATTGGCGATAGTCGTGTCGAAATAACGGGCAGGTCATCACGACAAAAACTGCGCGGTAAGTCGTGGTTCGTTGGATCATAATCGTGGTCATGGATGCGACTTGCGATAAGGCTGGGCTTGCGGGGTTTGACAAAGTTGCGGAGGATATTGAGAGGATAAAAGTGTTGGTAAGCAGCATCTGCTTCTTCCGAGTGAATGACTATTTGATCCTCGTGTAAGATGCAAGACCAATTTGAAGATATAAGCTAGAAAGTGAGCTTGGGCGTCAGATATGCCTCTACAGATGGTTTTCGACAGTCCATATGAACCGTCGCGTAGGAGACCCATGAAATGCCGTACTTACACAGCCAACACCAGTATCCACAAAAACTTGTTCATCTGTGGCCCAATCTGGCAAAACATATAACCCTAGAATGGGATCAATGTGCGTAACGCAGTTGTGTTCTCTCAGTTGCTCACCGATAGTGTTACTGCTCGCCACCCATACGAAAGCGCTCAAGAGGCGACGCGGTGGATCCAGCAGGAAAACGTTCATAACCACTCCGGTAGTATGGAAAGATGTCAGTGGAAAGAAGATAGGTTTGTGTTCGAGTGTAGGTGGTAAAGGAGCTTCACAAAGACTCCCCGCGCGAAAAGAACCTCGAGTGCCCATAAACTGGCTCCCAGGACAGGTTGAATAGATAGAGGGAACTGCGCATGGGTAAACTGTATGCGTCGGCATCTCTCGATAACACTCTGTGCAGTCAGGGAGGGGTGAGGCTGTCCGCGTGGACAAGGGCGAACGCGTAGTATAGGTGGAATCTGTAGCCGTGCTGGATGTGTGGAGAGTTGAGTCTTGGGGGGATGATCCCTGAGACGAAGGTGGGGGAGAGTTTGCTGGACTCTTGGAGGGAGAGCAACAGTGAGATTCCGGACAGAATGGCAGGGTTTGGGACAACGGAGAAGGACAGTCCCGCACTTCTGGAGGGAACGCGAGTTTCATAAGAACGAACTCCATTACTCGGTTGTCATCATAGCTGTTGATGCGAATTAGAACTTGGTACGAGCGCGTCCTGATACACTTACGATCCCTCGAGAACTCTTGCCATCGTAAAATATACTGCTCGTTCGTCGAATTCGACACGGCATTTCCACAACTCCCACTTCTTTTCGGCGTCCACGTCCTCTTGACCATGGTCATTATCGTCGCCGTCTTCCTTTGACTTGCGGCGATCTACCTTGGGACTATCTTTGGAAACACGCTCACCATTGCAACATTGCGTTGATAGCGTGCGCGGGTCCCACTCCGCGAGACAGACGTCGCGTGCAACGTCCCAGCAAATGACACGACCGCTCTTAGTTGCACAAAGGGTGTACGAAGACGTTATCGGTGATAACCAATCGATCTCTTCGTTTGGCGGCGCGGATATCTTTGTGTACCATAGACCAGGTCTATCGGATGAAGTGGATGGGGGTGCCGACAGATGAAATGGGGACCTTGCGGGACGAGGTGCACGGACCCTCCAGGCCTTTTCAAAACTATGGGCTCTGTCAACCGCCTTGATGAGACTCTGAGTAGAAAGGTCCGAGAGGCGTTGGAAGGCTGGAAGAGGCAAGGGCCGAGAGCGAGCGAGTAAGCCATGTGCAAGCGCACGGTAGACGGGTCGAGTGAGAGTAAATGCTCGAAGCGATTTGCAAGTCTGTGATCCGGAACGATCTTTAAGTGAGTAATGTAGACCAACGAGACGGGCTAGGACGGGTTGGGGCGCTCACCGCTTGAAGATTGTGGATATCGTCGATGGCGAGATATTGGGCGATGTTGAACAGAAGATCGTACGGGAGGGTGTTGAGGGACATGAGGAGGGGATTGTGGTGGGTGAAGGAGGAGAAAAAGGATGGACGTGGATCGGAGATAGTTGTAGTTGAGGAGGAGGACGGAGAGCAAGTGGGATATGGGAAATGGCAAAGAGGCTCGACTTGCTTTGAACGGCCGCACTACACGTTCCTAATTTGGACAATCCCACGTGGCCGAACCTTCCGCTGATCTGTACAATCTCCAACTCTTCGCATTCACATCGACTTAAACCATAATCTGATAGGGACGTAGCCCTCTCGCTATCATTCCCTACGCGGTGTCACGGTGGTTGATCTAGTGCAGTGGGATATTGAGCCACGGACATAGAACGGACTGATTGGCGATTCCAATTTCCCACCCGCGCTTTCTTTGTAAACCCTCAGACACAGGGCAACCCTAACACCTTGAAGCTGTATCGCTAAAAGGAGTGCGCCAGACAGGAAGCAAGAACCCCGTGAGAAGCGAAACCGATGGCCAAATTGAATTATTACTGTTGTATCGGGGTTCAATCCCGAGTGCTGTCTCGTGCTTTTTTTATTCGCTACGAGGCCGCCGAAGTTCCTGGTCGCTCCGTTTCCAATCTTCAAAGTTTCAAGCTTCAAGCTTCAACCTCGGATCATTACCGACACGTAACAACTGAGATTTTATAGCACGTCATCGTGGTCACTGTCAAATTCGCTTTCCGGTCCGATTTGGAGTATATTAGTGTCCAGGCTGGGCCCCTACCATCTCACTTGGCACCAAACGTCCCACGCGAAGACCCCCTTTTATACTACTTCTTATCCAAAGAGGATACCAACACCGGACACCTAGAGGTGTTGGCTCCTGGATTACAGTCGACCTTTCGTCAAGCTCAACGCACTTCAAAGGGTTCTGTCTTCAGTGATGTCATCAAGCCATGTAATCAGTGCAAGAGTGTTGGGGCTATTGGGAGACCCCCACCCGTAGTCCGGTCACTAGACTATCCCACCGGGGTTAGAACACTCATGATTATCTATGCGACAAAAGCTATCGATCAATCACCAGAAGCAGCAAGTCTGCCGGTTATAAACCATGCTCAGTAAGTCGATCAATCGCGGACAGTTCCAGCGAAGTCATTGGGGATCATATCCCAAGGCTATTCGAACTGGTAATGTCAGACTCGCTTTAACACTAATACAGAGGAGAAGGTTAGTCGCCACCGGATAATATACCTTGTTCGCTGTTCGTCATCCCATTCACCGTCATCAGTTTGCAATCAAATTTCTTCCGCGTCAATAATGTGGCTCCATTTAACGTCGGAAGTACTCTCAATTCATGGTTCCAAGGCCACCACAAGAAGAGTTCGAATCGTCCGTTCGGAGGCTGCATCATCTACGTTGTTTGTTCGTACTTTTCATTTGCTCCATGGACGAAACGCACGTCGACCGGCACGACTGTTCGGGTATGCGAAAGGTGATTAGCTGTTTGACTACATCGTATACCACGGTCGGCTACGAGAACAGGTCGCGCGCAAATTTGCACGCCAAATCAGCAGTGCGTCCAAGTATTTCCACGTCATGAATGGAATGTCGTGATCCGCGCTGCGTGGACCTCACTAGTCACGTCGCTCACCTTATGGTAATTAATCATCCACATCTCCACCTCCGATGAGAGGACGTTCCGACATCCGGAACTGACGACATTAATTAATTGATTGCAGATGTATAAATCGATATGACACTGCCAGCTGACTGTCGGCATTTTGTGGCTACTTTGCAGCGCCTGAGGTGCAGAATGCGCAAGCAAATATTTGCTCTTGCGAATGTTTGCGGCAAGTACAACAGCCCGCACATCTCTGATGGAGGCTCAGTGTTTGCGCACATGTGGATAGTGCGTGGCCTCGATGAACCTCCGAGCGCCGATCCGGTGTACCGGAAAGTGCTTCCCCGAAGCATACCATCCAGGGCCTGGTTTCGGCTGAAAGTGGACGTGGAACAACGCCACTTGGCAACACCAGCGCAAACAGCACGAGACCGCTAGCCACATACTCTCCGCAAGGCAGGTCATTCTACACTGTCCAAGTTGTTGTTGGATTTCGTAGTACGCCAGTGGAGATACCCTACTACCTACACAAGTGCCTCGTGAGCTGTCCGACGACGTCCCCCGATCCGCGTTCCTTTCTCGCCGCCGATTCACCTGGTTGTGGGCATCTTTTCACACACCTTTCCCATGTTCGATTGTCTCTTGGCTTTGTAGCGACGACTTCTCCTTTGTCGACTCCACCCCAGGCAATCCAAAACAGAGACGGACGAACGTCTTTGAGTGAACTGTCCGAGAACCCGACTGGCACTGTTCA
>JBBPQP010000634.1:0-20202 GCA_038092555.1 Boletus subgraveolens
CTGGGTCGGTGTCGCCCGCGTAGCTGGCCCCGTTTGGACACAGCTACCGTCGCTCACCGTTGGTCTTTTCGGCGTACAAATGCTCTGGTCCGTGGAGATGTCTTATGGTGAGTGCCTGCAGGCTCCCCACGAGATAGCTTTACTGACATCATACAGCCTCACCATACCTGCTCTCCCTTGGCCTGCCGAAATCGCTCATGGCCATGGTTTTCCTCGCTGGTCCACTCTCTGGTCTCGTCGTGCAACCCTTGATAGGTACCTCGCAGTGTCCGACTGTCAACTCGTTCTAATTGCGAATTCGCTAGGCATCCTTGCCGACAACTCCAAATCTCGCTTTGGCAGGCGGCGACCCTTCATAGTGGTTTGCGCCGCATTATGTGCACTCGCCACCCTCCTTCTCGGATTCACGAGACCATTTGCAACGGTATTCACTACCCTCGACTCGCACTCGGTGAGCTCTCCTTTTGCACGCACTTCCCCCACAGGGTCGGCTCACCCGCGGCAGAATGACATCCTCACCGTCTGGCTTGCCATACTTTCCATTTATTGTATAGACTTCTGTATCAATGCTGGTGAATATCGCGAATCGCGTCCACACGAATCCCAGTCTTACGTCTTCGTCTAGTCCAAGCCCTTGATCGTGCGCTACTCGTGGATACCCTACCCACCGGCAAGCAACCTGCGGGCAACGCTTGGGCAGCGCGAATGCTGGCCATCGGAAGCGTTGCCGGATTTTTCGTGTAAGCCTGCAAGACCTCCGGACGTCGAGTCTTCCTTGACCTCCTTCCTAGAGGAAATCTCGATCTCCCTCATTTGTTCCCCTTCTTGGGGAGTGCACAATTAGAAGTCCTCTCCGTTATTGCAGCGTTTCTCTTGTTCTTGACACACGCGTGGATGTGTTCCCATGTGAAAGAGCGTGTCTTGCTCCGTTCATCGTACGTCACACTACTGAGGTATACACTCTGTTCATGTTCTCCGCAGAAGCGGTCCTAAAGGCTTTCGACAAGAGCTAAAGGAGCTATGGGTGACTCTCGTCAGGTTGCCCAGGGTCATCCGACAGATCGTGCGTGCTCGCCTCCTTGTTTCCAATTCTGCAGTGACCTGTGTCCGCAGTGTTGGATCCAATTTTTGTGCGTTTTCTCGTTTGTAGCTTACTTCTTGTCCTGATCGCGGCTAGTGCGTCGCTGTCGTGGTTCCCAGTGCTGTTTTACACCACGGTGTACATTGGCGACCTCCACAAGAGATCTTCGCCTATTCCAGAAAACGAAGATGCTGTGATTGCCCTTGATGTCGAATCCACGCGGCTTGGGACACGAGCATTGTTTTACAGTGCCTTGGTGTCCCTGACAGCCAACATCATCATGCCCTCCTTTGTCGTCCCACAACACGCGGGGCACGCTTCCAGCCCCCTTCAACCAAAACAAAAGACGTGGTTTGAACGTGTTCGGATGCACTTGGCAAGTTTATGGGCATTCTCTCACTTTATTTTTGCGATGTGTATGGCTGCCACATTGTACGTCCATCACTCGTCCTTTTGTGTTCTTCACATCAGTGGCAATCTTTTTGACAGCTAACGTATTTGTTTTTGCCCCTTCTATCCATCGACAACATATATAGCATCACCTCCACCGTATCGGGCGCAACCTTGATCATGTCTGTTACCGGATTCTGTTGGGCAATTACGCAGTGGGCGCCTTATGCGTTGGTAAGTAGGAGATCGGAGACAAGACCTTTTTCCGGTTCTTACCCCATACCCCAATGACACCTGTAGCTCGGGGAGGCAATATTATCCCACCCAGCTTTAGATGATGCGGGGTCAATCCATCTCGCTGACACGCGTTCGACGCGTGTCCTCCGTCCACGCGATGACGTCGAGCACAATGCGGACGAAGAGGAAACCCAGCAACTTTTCCAAGCCAATGTCGACGACGACGATGAAGAGGAAGGGGAAGAGGTCGTGCCCAACGGTCACTCCCACCCTCACAATCACGCTCGTACCCGCGTCGACGACGTTCAGAATCTATCCGGATCGATCTCCAGAACGACGTCGTTTGACCAAGACGACGAATCTGATCCTCGGACGAGGATCATCGGGCTGGAAAACGCGCGGGCACGCCTCAGCAGGATCGATATCGCCATCCCCCCTCCCCCTCCTTCTCCACCTTTTGTGGCTCACTCGGAAGAAAACGCGCTGATGATGACGTCGACGTCAGGGTCTGGAAGAAAGTCAGCCAATGGTTTGAGTGCCCAGGCCGGTGCCATCATCGTGCGTGTTTTCCATCTCTCTCTCTCTCCCTCTCCCTTGATGGTCGTGTTTTGTTCGGACCTGACGCGCCCTCTTTTATCGTGTTTGTTACCCTCGTACCGGTCCTTACCCCCTTTCAGGGCATTCACAACATGTTCATCGTCATCCCTCAATTCCTCGTCACCGGTCTCTCATCGATCATCTTCGCCATCTTTGATCCGGACAAATCCGTCTTGCACGGCCACCACCCTGGTCACACGCAACCTGGTAATGATACCATCACTGCTGCCGTCGCTTCTTCTTCTTCACAGGACGCTGCAAGATGGCTGTTCACCGCCCGCTCGGACGACGTGTCAGAAACGAAACCTGATTCGATTGCCATCATCTTTCGGTACGTTTTTGTTTTCATTTCCCTCCCCCCCCCCCTTGACCATCATGTTATTCATTCCCGCTCCGTTTTGCGCTTATAGACTGGGAGGCATTGCAGCTGCGATCGCATTCATTCTGACCTATCGCCTCGCAAAAGAACTCAAACGTCATTGATGCATGTAGAAATAAAACTAGATAATATGATTACACCCATCTTTGCGTGCGATCGTCGTGTTACACCCGCCCCGCCTACTCATACATGCGTTTGCCTGCAAAAAAAAGAAAAGAAAAGAACCTCCTTGATTCGAGCGTTGAAAACTTAAAAGACAGTTCCGTCGCTGATAATGTCGATGGGAGGTCCTCCCGTAGCCGGACGCAGCGTCCTCGCGATCTCCCTTCCACCTTTCCAAGTCGCACTTTCCAACACCTGCGCCAACGTCAACGTTTGCTCGTTCAACCCATATTTCCGTCGAAGACCGTCCGCGATCCGATCTCTGTGGGTAAGACGCACTTCAGTTTGCCATTATCCAAAAACCTCCCAGGGGAGTTTTCACGAACAATTCAATGACTGTCATGGCGCGCCACTCTACCACGGCTGGATGTGATGGCGGTAAACGAGGGATACCGCTCGTATCGGGGAAATGCTCAGAGGACAGGGCACCCGGGCGAAGGGTCAGGATGCCGAGATCGACCAATAGACCACCTGTTTCGTTGGTGTTAGTGCAAGATGTGACGTGTGTGGGGTACCCCACAGCGGGACCGAAATCCAAATCCAAAAATAAAACAAACAAAAAACACTGCTGACCGTTGCGGTATTCTGGAAGACCAGTCATGTCTTGTACACCGTCAAACGTCCATCCCAACAATTTCTGAATGGGTTCGATGAGGGAGTACGTGATCCATCCGGTGAGCTTGTGGAACGGGACGAACGTGTCGGCTTCGGATTCGGAGTGGCCTGATTGATGACCGAGTGCGGGGCAGGGCCAGACATCCCCCAGAGAGATACCGTCCAGCGTGTGTCTGGATGGCCAGATGGGGGAGAGGCTTTCGATGAGAAGGGACCATAGCGCGGCGATGTGCACCCGCCGCGTGGAACCTTCCAACTTGGACTGTCCCTCGAGGAAATCTGTGTGTTGGAGACGTGTTATTTCCGGACAGCGACGCGCACACGAGGCCACGAAAAAGGAGGGGAGTGAAGGGAGGCGCGATCAATGATGACGCAAAAGAAAAAAAGGGTGAACGGGTGACGACAACGCCGAAACTGGGCCAAAAACGTTTCACTCACCGAGCATGTTTCCTGGTCTGGCATCTTGTCCAAAAAATTGGGGGTTCGATGTGAGTGCAGTGCTGAGGTGGACGAGGAGCGCGGTTCGGCCTTCTAGACCGACCATTGGGTTCGCGGTGCTGACTTGCATCGCCTCGGCAACTTTATCAACATTAATACGCGCGAGGCCTTGTGCTGTCCGTTTTTTTCATCGCGGGATCATTTAACAATTACATCAGCCCAAACACATCCGACGGATCGCGAAAGAAGCAAGCGTGGTGGAACGAGGAAAGGACAAGGCAAGGGAGAGAGGGGACGTACCGTCTACGCGATAGGGCTGCGAGACGGACCCCGAGAAAAGACCTGCGGTGAACATGTGCACGCTAGCGACGCCGAGACCTTCCGAGCGCGCAAACGTGTTGCGTTCGGTGCCGGGTTCGGTGTACTTCCAGTCGTTTCCGGCGCCGGCGTCGAGGAGGACAGAGACGAGGAACAGATCGAGGAGGCGTTTGCACTGCTCGGTCTTGTCGATGCCGGCGGCATCCCAGGCTTGAAGCAAGGGTGCGATGCGGGGCCGACCGGCATCGAGATGGCGCCATCGGCCGTGAGGCGGGATCTATGGGGAAGAAAGAAAGGGGAAAAGGTCGGAGAAAGACGTCAACACGAGCGTCATGTGATGATGGAGATGGTCGGATGTGATCCTGGTTTTTGTTAAAAGGTTATGCTCCCGCGACGGCGTGCTCATCACAATCATCATCATAGTGACAAACCTGACGGGCGGAGGGTGAAGGGGGCAGTGAAGGGGGGAGAACGGAAACTCCCGATCCGGAAGCAAAATGCGAAATTTGAAAAACGGAAGGGGGTGTTTCACTTACGGTATCAAACGCGTTCGCAAAGTCTCTCTAATCGGGGAGTTTCAATGAGTCTACGGTTCGACAAGGACGGGGATAACAAAAAAAGAGAGGACACGAGACGGATGGCAACAACACCCACACCCACACGGGGTGCACAGACACACGTACCTCCATGATGGACGCACAAAACTCAATCACTGCGTCCAGCCTTCCGGGGTCGTAATCAAAGTACTGGAGTGCACCCTTTTTTGCAAGATCGTGTACTTGGGCACACCGTGATCTGATGGCTGGAAGGGTGCGCAGGTACATCGCCTGTACATGAGGAGAATCCAGACTGCGTGGAAGCATCGACATGGGATCGATCTTCGTTTCTGGTTGGTGGTGGTTGGACGTAAGGAAAAGAGAAAATAAAAAGAGAAGGAAACAGCGGGCGGTGGACCACGCGGAATATGGTTTATGGGTAGGAACCCCTGTTGGCTGGGAGATCTGGGGCTGGCAGTGCGTCCGCTCGTGTACGTGTGTCTGTCTGTGGAGTTGGTCGCTTGTCGTTGTAGATATCAGATGTCAAGAATAGATAATGACATTCTCATGATACCTTTTATGGGAAATATACCCCTGTCTCAGCTGTGAACCTTGCAATTCATTGGAAAAAGACTTTTTGCCGTAGCACCGTCTAGTCTGCGACTCGGAGGGGGACCCTAGCAACACCGGTGACGACGAAACGTTTCTCCATTGCAAGGGTCGTGCGACGACGACGGGGAACATGTCTTGTGACCCATTTCTCATCCCATCAAGTTGTGATGGGCCTCGAGCAATCATTGCGGCAAGATCCTTCCGAGTCCGCCCCCTCCACGCGTGTTGCACGCATTCCTGGACCAAAACACCTCTCTTTTTAAAAAAGCGATCGAGGTCAAATTGACCCTGTGTGGCGAGGAAGGAAGGGAGGGGGTATGTTGATATTGGCACTAGTGGGCCATGGCAAAGCATAAGGGATTCAACGCAGCCGCAGCCGCAGCCGCAGCCGTAGCTTCCCCCCACTCCCAATTTCTCCTCGGCTCTTCCACCCTCTCAGACGGATCACCAACCGCGGCTTCGATTTCCGAAGCGAATTCGAATCCCATCTCTCTGGCTGATATGATGATGGGCAATGCATTGCAGACCCGTTCAAACATCCATCATCTTTCATTTGCAAAGAAAAGGCAACAGAAAACAAGAGCTCGACCCACTCCACTCCACTCCACTTCGCCCACCCCCTCTCACACTCTCACACACACTACACCCCCAACCCGAGTACCTATCGTGTCTTTAACCCTACCCAGATGTTGGTCTCTCGCCACGTGTCTGTCTCACCTGCAAGCCGTCAGATATCCGGGCCTCGCCGAGTCACCTGTGCATGGCCCCAATCCTCCCGGTCCAGTCAGGCCTCTCCCCTCCTCGTTGTCAACGCGCGGCGCGAAAAACGCTTACCCATCAACATCATCGCCTAGTTGATCGGACATGGTTCCACACAACACACACACGATACATACAAAAAAGTAAGCTTCAAAGAAAGTAAAAACCGGTTCACGTTTGGGGATAGGGGAAAATAGAATAATAGACATCTACGCATCAATTGATACATGATACATCGCGAGGCTAGGATGTGACGAAAATGGAAAAAATGGACAGAAAGATGGGTAAGGAAGGTGACGAGACAGTGAAAACCCTTCATGAAGAAGCTTGCAATCGTGCACAATGAGGGCATATCGGATCCCTCCTTTGGCCTACTTTAGGTTGGGCCCTGCCCATCCTAGCGGAGACAAAAAAAAAGAGGAAATATGTCAGCTAGATCATTCCGCGCGTCCCAAAACACCCGACACACGGACATTTGCGAACACGTCGTCGAGCATCCAATACATGGTCGCACATGGTGAGAACTGTACCGACATCGATTGGACCCGCAATCGACCTAGGGAAACATCATTTTTTAGTAAAATAAAAAACGTGGGTAAGGCAACCTACCTTGTTCTCGGTGTAAGGCTCCTTGTGTCCGCAGGAGAACTCGATGCATTGCGTTTCGCGGTAGCACATGTTGATGGTAATGCAACTAGTCTCTGCTCTCCCCCCCACGCTCGAGTCAGAAACACGCGACACGCAAGGAAAGAGCGAACTCACGCGTCTAGGATAGATTAGGATAAGTTCAAGTATAGACGTAGAAAGCCAAGAGACGTTGCGTGTGGATGGAGGAACTTGGTTCGACAAAGCGTTCCAGGACAGAGGCTTTATACCTTGAAACGCCCTTTGGGTTTCCCGGAAGATCAGGAGCGGATCTCCCTTTTTTTTGCCCCAGCCCCAGTTCTCAAGAAACCCTCATCCGAGATCTGTTTACGAGCATGCGGGGTGGGACTTAATGTTCGGCAGGCAGGGCAGATTCGTTTTAGCACCACCGGCCGATCGTCCATCTGATGAGATGTCTCCCAGATCCACCGTCCGTTTTAGAGAGGGTCGGGGGACCATATACGCCATCTTACAACCCTGTCATTTGAATCGTGGCAACTTGATAGTAAAATCTGCTATCGCGGAGTCATGCTCAGTCAGTCAACCCTCGGGATGAACAAACGTCATTAGTTCCGACTACGCACCGTAAACGTCACCAACCCATTCCCGGATCCTGCCAAATTACCGCTTTTGTCCGATGCGTATGACAACAACGGAAGGAGAGATAGAAAGAAAAAAGACTCCGACCTTGGTTCCAGCCATCCAATGGAGAGAAATATTTGGTGTTGGTGAAGGGGGGGAAAAGAGAGCGAGAGGGGAAAGGCGTGGGGAAGACGTGCCTGCACCTGTTGCTAAACCCGTCCAGAAATGATGCGTCCTGTTGGTTTACGTCTTCTTGCCGTCGAAGCGGCACAATAAGAATGGACATCTAAAATGAAACCAGGTTCGCGCTCTCTAGCCACGCAATTCCGCGCCAAACCATATCGGGTGACAAAAAGGATTTGTTCGCACACAACTCCCGCGAGTCCCACTCGTGAGAGCAGGGTAGCTAGGGGACTTATGACCGCGCGGAGCGGCGGCGCGGATGGGAGGGACACATCACTGCAGCCCGCAAAAGAGGGCGCAAATGGAGCGACCATGACCCCAAGTTCCCCGTAAGGGTCTTGCCGACAAGGACGGCTCAAAATAGAGACAACGCCCTCACACGTAGGGCAAACCAAACCAAACCAAGTACCAAAGGGCACGCAAAAAAAACAGAATTGTCATAGTCGGTCTCAGAATATGATTCAAAGAAGGGAGTATCATCCCAGCGTATGAAATACCCCAAACGCACAGCTGGCGACACTCTTAATTCTGAGGTCAGCTTTCTGGGCAGGCGGGGAATAAGCTCCGACCTTGACAAATAAACTGGGTGGTACTGCGACGTGCAGCTTTTTAGGTTTGGACTGATGGCGCGCAGCGTTTCCAAAAGTCATGCTCCAACCAGTCGCCAGAGACGCGTGTCGCTGAAAGACCCCGTTCGAAAGCGATGCCGTCCGGCGTGCGGGTCAAATACCACAGTTCTTTGACACCCAAATGACGCAAGTAATCTCGCATTCGAGGGTAATTTTCTCCCACGCGATGGGGTCCGTGGCTGTCATCAGAGAGAGCGAGGCGACCACCCAGCTCAAGGATCAACTATCGACATCCATGAGGACATACAAAAGGAGGTGATCTTAGCCACCACGCACTGCAGCGACATCCTCTCCGGGATACGGAGTCTGCCAACCCTTCCTCAAGGCGGCCGCGTTGACTTCGAACAAAGCGCCATAGTGAATGGCGTATTTAACGTTTCGTTTTAATTTGTCCCATGCATTCGGAAATTCGGAGAAACGCAATTCTGGGTTGTAGAGTCGACAGAGATCCAGGTGACCGATAATTTCCGGGCGAAAACGTTCAAGTAATCGGTAATGCGTATCAAAGTATGTGGAAAGGAAATTGTCCATGCGACTGTTTCCCGTGGGTTTCATTTCAGCCACCACATCTGTGACAGCGAAGGTATGCAGCGCCCTTTCGAACGAGGCTTGATCAAAGTCGATGGGAATGGCGTTGACGTGATGGATTGAGCCAACGATGTATTCAACGCGGCCTGAATGTTCGCTGAGAAGGGTACTCAAATTTTCCAGATCTGTATTTGTGATGAACTCGGTCTCTAAACCGACCAGGAGGGTGATTTGGGAAGCGTATACTGATTTGAGCCTGTGGGCCTCGTCCAAAAAGTCTGTGAATTGCTGTATGAGGGAATGGAGGGACAACCCTGCCTAAACGCGAGGGAAGTGAGTCGAGTGGGAGTATGCTTTAGGCAAAGAAGGGACCTCTTCTGGATACAGGTCATCTGGCCTATACCGTGGAACATGTTCGGTGAGGCCATACACCTCGAAACCCTGCCTGATGGCTTCCAGGACAACCTCTTCAAGGGTTCCCGAGGCGTGCCTGCAGAACTGACCGGAATGTGAGTGGTGACTGAAAGGCATATGGAACTGATCGAATAAATCGCGTCGTCTTGTCTGCGAACGGCGAGCGCCGCCCATGCCAAGGAATCCTGTAAAAATGTCAGGCGAGTCCTTACGTAATTGTATTTCTGAACACTCGCTGGTCTCTCGAGTCTGAGGTCTTGTGGGATGTGTTCCCCCAAGTCTCTGTACAACCAGTGCGCCCCCGCACTTTGATGCGTCAACACCAATCGAACCCCTTCGCATCAAATGTCGAATGGTAAGTTACAGCCCCTGCGTTTTTGAAAATCGGAAACCTAATGCCCTGGCTTCTGCGGATTCTTGCCCTGAAAGTTCACACTCCGCTTGCCGTTAACGTCCAACGGCGCGAGGGCAGAATCAAGTACCAGATGGGAGCTGTTGATCTGGGAATCACTCTATTTTTTGAGCCATGTACACACACACACTATTCCTAGAAACTACCTAGCCATGCCCTCCAGCAGCGGCGTTGACAAATGACGTGTGGGACGACCAAAAGTCAGCTGGTCGACTATAACTGTCAAAGATACCTTTTTCATTAATTTGCGGGGAATAAGATCAGAAGAACATACGGAGGGGGTGCCTCGTCGTGAGGCTCTTGTCATAGGGCTAGACCTTCTAGACGACGAGGGCGTTGGAAACACACTTCCAACTCCCCTCCCCCTGGTGGACGAAGAAGCCGTTCGAACCTGTGGCACCGCCAACGGATGCACCGCAGCTTGCTTATTCCATGGCATCTGAAACCGCAACCAACCCAACCAAGTCTGCATCGCATCCGACCGCTCTCGCTCTTGTCGCTTCCGCTCAAGGGCCGCGCGGTAGCGTTCATAAGATTCGCGAAATGATCGGTCCACGCGAGAAGAGAAAATCAGCTCACCACGAGGGTTCGCCGCGGGGGGGATTGGGGCGATGGGTACAGACGTGCCGCGGTCGGTTGGTGACGAGGGTGATGACGATCGTGTCAGAGATCGATTCGCGGACTCATGTGACGTTTCTGGCCGCGGAAAAAGGAGGGTAAACGGATTCAGGGAAATTTTCGACCGTAACGGAGGCTTGCGGACGTTGAGATACATGTTGAAGGATCGCAACGCTTTGTTTGCGTGAGGGACGTAGCTTCGAGAAACGTTCATGATCAGAATGTTCTGATGGGGATTCAAAGCAGTGCTTCATACCGATTGGCGTAAGCAATCTTCTCGGAGTACATGCCACTCGCATAGAAGAGAACCAGGGTCGTGATTGCAACGAACAACAGACCAGACGCAAAGTACGGATGGGGTTTCACGCTCGCCACCGTTCCATACACATCCGGGAGAATACGCCGCAGGAGGTAGGTATAGGGTACGTCTAGGAATGAGGTCTGCAGTAGGACTTCGGATAACAGGAAGGCAATGACGAGGACGAGGTGGAGCAGGAACACTGCCTGGTGGTCAGTTCAGGGATCACGGCGAGAAGAACGGTGCTTACATTGATACCGCGATTTCCTCCGCTGCAGAGACGCAGCGTTGGTCTTGAGTCTCTCTTCGAAAAAGCGCAGGTCTCGGTAGGTTACCGGGTCATTTGGCGGGTGAAACGAAGGGCGCGAGTGTGACGCACTACCTCGCGCCATTCATTCGGACTGCCTTCAGTACGAAAGATGTGTCGGTGCTGTCCTGATACCAGCTCGCTCGGGACAACGTTTGGTCAATGCCACCAGACCCAACGTCGAGTTGTGAGCGGATGTCCGGACCGTCAAGGGGATTGTTTTTATGACTCACGTGACCGGTCCAGCCATACAAATGGAGACGCGACATGCAGCGTGTCTGCCGTGAGGCAGTTTGTTCTGCATCCCAGAACAACTCCAGCCACGTCAGCGTCCGCGAGTCTGATTTCTGTTATTTTTCTACAGGGCAAATACAAGCTTGCTTGAACTATCCATGACGATCGTTCTGCTGGCTTCGGTCTCTTTATTCGCGCTGGTCGTCACTAGTCGCCCAATACTGTCAGACTCTGACCTCAGTGGCTTGTAAGTCCTCATGTCAATCATGCCGTGTACACATGCTCGACGGTTATTTGCATCCGAAGTGCTCCTACCTCGTCTACACTCCAGGCTGCCGTCCAGGCCGCGTTCCGGATTCATCCAGGGTCAGTCTTTCCTTCACAGGGTTCGCAGTCGTGACTGACGTAGCTGCTCTTGCGCAACGTGTACAGCCAAGATGACCTTAAACTCGACCCTGCTCGCTTCCAGGCTCAAAAACCAAAACAACAGATCGAATACCTCTCCGAACTTGACGCGGAAGACATAGCCTCATTCGAAATTCCATCCGGGGTAAAGCCTTCGTTCGAGGCTCTCTTGGATGACACCGCCGACAGGCAGGATGCGTTTGACACCAACAAGGAACTCGACGACACCCGAGCTGACCATGTTGTTGACAAACTGGTTGCTTCAGGGCCTGTGGTTGACGATCGGCAGGAGGTTCCGACCGACGAAACTTCTGCTACTCCGCTGGTAGTGTTGGCGTTCTCCTGCCTAGCCGCGTTCTTGACGTTAGCCTGTGTCGCGTTGATGCTGTTTATCATCAAGTCGCTGCGATCCCAAATGCTTGCGTCAAAGAGAGCATGGGAATTGCTGCCGCGTTTCAGGAGGCGTCCAACGTCCTCGGTTCCCCAGGAGAATTTGAGTGCAAAGGCCAAGGAACACCTCCTGGGTGGAGCTCCTCTTCTACTCCAGACAGGAGAGCAACAACGCCTCCTCCATGCTGAAGAGGAGTCCGCGGAGAGGCACGACCTGCACACGGAAGACAAGCTCATCTATCTCGATGCTGTATCGGACATGGAATCAGAATGGGATGATGTCGACGAGAAATATCAAGATGCGCTTGACATGACACCTCTTCCGCTCCTTCATGGCCTCCCACTTGAAGAACACATGTCTCATCAGTCTCATTTCGGCGACCCACCTTTCTTGGAGCCCTACCCACTCGATCAGCCGAGAGGTGATCGCAGCACTCCTCTGATGCGCGAATTGTGCTCCCCACGGCCAGCTTGGTCGGTCCGCGCGATCGATTCCCCAGCGCTTGGTCTATCTTCGCGCGAAGATGGTGACGTTGATTTCACCCCGCAGCCGCTCATTCCTCCCCGCCGTCGTGCTTACCGTTCGGTTGTTCCCGAATTTGACATTGCACTCGCGATGCAGCTTCGTCCCGGTCTCGGTATCGGCGCGGATTCCGCATGGATGGTTCGTTTCCTGATGGCTATCTTTGGATGGTTCGCAGTTGCCTTGACGGGCAATAATACTCGGTAGAACAATCTATGAACAAACCACACGGGTCGAACATGCGTTTAGGTTGCGCTTCTGCTAGCCACCCGAATTGAACAGATTCATCATTTGGATACATGCATGACAAATAATCCATTCTATGCGCAACTCTCTCGGATCGATTATGGCTTTTTCTTCCCCACCTTTTTCTTTTCTTTCATTTTTGGGTGTAGCCTCATCCCCGTCCCGTCCTCACGCATTTCTGCCCCCCTTCATTGGTCCTCATGCCGTTATTGTTTCGCTTTCCCATTTTTCTGCAAGTCTGCATCATACGCAATGCGCATCAACCATAGCTCGTAGAGAACTGTTTTCTTTCTTTCTTTCTTCCCTCCTCTGCACGGTTCGCATTCGTCATCATCGCACTGATCTGGAATCATACATCATACGCGCTCAACCAGTGATGTCATCGATCGATTGGGCTTCGAGGGTACAAGTGGCCGATAGGGCGGGTCGCGCCACTAGGGTATACATGATAATAGAGTGGCTTCTTCTCCATTGTCGATTGGGCGTCGTACCATCGTACTACTTTCAATACTTGTGTGTTTCGCCTCGTAATCACCGTCGACTTTGGGTAGCATAATGTGGAGCTTGTCATGATCTTTTTTTCAATATCTTCGAGTTGGAGTTCGATTAATCGGTGAACATAGGGGAATCTAGTGGTCGAGAACGTCCTGGTGAGGACCGTGCAAGGACCGCTATCACTACTATAACTTTCTCAAGAGCTTCCCGTTATTACGTTTTCGTTCGTTCGCCGTTCACTTGACCCACAGGTACCGTGATAAGTGGGCAGCTGCGCTGAAGGAAACGACACGGCAGGGGCTGGGTGCGCACGTGGCAGCTCCGAAGGCAGGTGGATCCAACGCTTCCCGAGGAGATTCCATCGATCGCAGGTTATCCTTTGTTCGTTCTCTTGAGCACCCACGCCACGTACATATATCAAACATATATCATATACTTGGAGCTTGACTTGATCGTCGGACGAACGGATGAACGACTGGTTCCGCTTCTGGTTCTGCAGTCCCCTGAAAGCATGACTAGTATTGGCACGATTCACGATTCAAATATTCACGATTCACGATTCACAGAAACGCACACACACACACGTTCGTGGCGCGATCACGTAGCCAGCTACACGATACAGCAAACTTGAACTATATCTACGACACGGCGACCCCAAGTTCCGCACTGGCCACTGGCCACACGTTAGTGTTCTGGAAACGAGAGGAAGAGTCTAGAGGACGGCGAATTTGGGCTTACATTCCAAACTTGATAATGGTATCGGCCGATCGCGGCATGTTGGCAGTAGCGATCTGCTCCCGAGAAGCGTCTTCTCAGGGACGCCTGTACGTGTCATCACGCGAGTATCAACGAAAAGTAGAAAAACAAAAGCAACTGGCGCGTGCATAGGCACGGAGATGGAAAGGATCCGCGGATGAGAGCACCACGGAACGCCTACGCCCATTCACAGGACCGACATGGACGTACCAGCATCTGATTCATATACGTGGATCCGAACACGCGTCAAACACGTCCTGGAGATTTACGAGATCGTCCCCGACGACGTATCTCACGTTGGGCTCGCCAAAGGAGTCAAACTTGGGAATTGAATGGAGTTGTAGGCGATGTTCCCGACATCAGACACGAAATTTTTTCTACTTTTGCGAGGACGTCGATAGCCTTGCGCATCACTGCACGCGGGGGTGTTCTATGACGCGAGGGCGGAGAAGAAAAAAGGGCGAAAGATGAAAGAAGGGAGCGATCTGGCGTCCAACGTAAGCAAGAAACTTTAGCAGCACGCCATCGTCGATGAACGGGGAAGACTTACATTCATGTCGACCGTCGTATCACGGATGGCCTCTCGTGGTGTGTGTGATAGATTTCAGATGGATACGTAGCAAAGGGAGGCAGACAAGCTCATGTAGACACTTACCACGACTTGCTCGAGCGTGTCGCTGCTGTTAGGGAAAGCGACGATGGATTCATCGAGTAATCTTGCTTTCCCCTCCAAGTTTTGAAGATCCTTCTCAACCTGAGTTATACTTGATCGACGTGCCAAAGGCAGACAGGGCAAAGATGTGCGTCACGAACGAAGGATGGAGGAGCAAGTGAAGGGTGATTGGGGCGAGCTTTGCAGGCTGAGCTGATGGTAACCGGTAAGCACTAGGCCCAGGCCCTTTTTTAAACCTCGACCATGACTCTGAGAGGGAAGGTAAGAGTCGGACTAGTCATGTTCTGTCCTAATTTGGCCTGAAAACAGTTCACGTCAGGCAAAGAGCCATTGAGCGCAAGTAGGTTTCGTCGTTCGCATGAGTTATCAAACTTGACGGAATGGCGAGAACGACTTCCTCGTACCTCCACGAGGGAGTCTTGGATTTTGCACACGTGATATGTACCATGAGTCGCAGCATAACTAGCACTCCTGCCATGGCGAACTCGAACGAGTCGTGGCGAGTTCATACTAGTTGTGCGGGACTCCCAGACTCGTACGCAAATTATCTAGACAGGATGAAAGAGAAAATGGCTGTGAATGTAAGGATGTTTACGCACGTACTCCTGCCATTCTTCAGAGGACCACTGGCAGCATCAGACTAAAGCCTGGATAAGGTGAGGCGAGTAAAGTTGTTATGCCGCCCGCTCGTATGAAGTGGCCACCAAAATCAGTTGAAAGAGGGCACAAAAACGTCGCATAAACCATGAACGGTCCGGAATGTGGCCACCGAATGTGAACCATAGTTCAGGTGCACTAGTCGTAGTAGTAGTTGATTTAAAAGGAGTCCCGAATAGAGCTTCACAATCGCACGGTGGAATTCAAGAGCTGCACAACTTTCTGAAGTGACTGACAAATGTTATAACGGAAAGGATTGAGACCGGGCAGTACATCATGATGTGCAAGCAACTTTATACGTTTCCGTTACAACCATTTCGGAAATTCTTGCCCAAGGGGCGCAATCGTGCCAAACAAATCCAAAATTCCAAAACTGTACATAAATTGGAAAATTCCGAAAATGCAGTAGCTTCGTACCGTACTATGGTGTAGGTCGTATCTATGGTGTCATCGTTGCCAGACCTGTCCGTCTACTATCTGTTGACCTCGATCATAGTAGCTGGCGCATGGATACCACGTCGCCACAGCTTGATTTGACTTGAATATCACCGGACGAGTGCACCTACGGTCCCAAGAAAACACTTGTTATTCACGAATGCCAATGCCACCACGTCCGTGGTGCATGGTTGAAAGCGTCAAATAATGTACAACACAGCAAATTACACCTACGACACGGAGCTCGCACTCGCATTTTGGCGCAAGATGGACAGAAGGTGACCTCCCACCTTACAACCCCAACTTAGGAAGCGTATGCTTCCTTCGCGGCCTCGATCGCATTGTTGATGGCATCGATCTGCTGCTGAGCAGTGTTCGCCATGGATGGCTGTGCATATCATCAGGCCAGGTCAGCGTCAAGAAAACATTGTCAAAGGAAAAAAAAAGTTATTGGAAAGGGAAAGGAAGGGAGCTAGAGACAGCGACTGGCACGTGCAAAGGCATAACATGTGCCTTTGCAAGTGCTAGCTGTGCTGTTTCTTTCTTGGACCTGAAAAAGACCGTGGGACGGAACGCCCGACGCCCACGCATGTCGACATGACCAACAGACGTACATCAATCTTAGCCATAAACGCCGTGCCCCACTCCTGGGTGTCCTTCTGGAGCGTCGTGAGATCGTTCTCGACGATCGGGTCTACGTGAATAGCAGCGAGGGCAGACTTCTTGTTGACGAGGTCGCTGAGGGTCGTCTTGACCACGTATTCGAGGTTCTCTGCTTGTCCGATGATGGTGTTGCTTTGCGAATCAGTGAACGCGGGGCTAGCCTGTTACGCGAGCACAGAGAAAAAAGAGGGACAGAGGAAAGAAAAGGAGCGATGCGTAAGCAAGAAACATCAGCATCATGCAGAGCCGTCAATAAACAGCAATTACTGACATTTATGTCGCCCGTCGCGTTCTGGATGGCGTTCCCGAGAGAAATGGCCTTATCATGGATTGCCTGTCATGGTGGGGTTGGATTTCAGATGGATACGTAGTAAGGGGGGCCAGACAGGCGAGTGCGGACGCTTACCATAGCTTGCGCGAGCGTGCCACCGCTGTTTGGGAAAGCATTGATGGATGTATCGAGCGAGCTCGTTTGCGTCTCCAGGTTGTCGATATCCTTCTCAACCTGGGCTGCGTCACGCTTGATCGACGCGCCAAAGGCGGACAGGGCAAAGATGAGCGTTACAAACGAGGGATGAAGGAGCATGGTGTTATGAGTGAAGGGCGATTGGGGCGATCTTTGGGGAGTTGAGCTGATGGTGATCATTAGGCCCCTTTTAAACCTCGACAATGGCTCATCGAAAGGGATGGGAAGACCTGTCGTACAATACCCAAATGAGAATCCCCCGGTCCATGACGCAGGGAAGAACGGGGAATACTGAGGAAGGATGAACCATTTCGGGTGCATGTTTAGGCGCATTGAGAATGTCTCTCTCGGTATAATCTGACCAGCGGGGGGCAGAGGTGATCCATCGGACTCCATTGAGCTTTACTTCATGTCATTGTCTCGTTTTGAGTGAGGGGAATACCCGGGGAGGAAACCCTATTAATATAAGTCTAGTTTACCCAGACCAGACCTAAAACTTCGAGATCGGGAGACCGCCGTTCTGATAATATAAGTTGGAAAAGCATCCGTAGTGAACCGAACTGGTCGATAGTCAGGGCCGTGGAGAATGTGACGACGATTTGAAGTGGGCGACAGCGCTGCTTGACGATCTGCATAATTGCCAGCAGTAATAGTAAGATCAGGCCTAACGGGGTCGATGGATCGTCCGGAGAATGCGCCTATCCAAAGACCTCGGTTTGAGAACGTTGATTTCGCGACTCGCGACGTGTCGGGTGTCATCACTTCCAACCGTGACCAACTGTGTTGCCAGGCTTACCTGGTAACCTGGCGGAGCTCCGAAACGTATCAAAGGATTTGGGGTCACATGGCAAATCGATATGCATGCACATGGTCGAGGTTTCCTCGTGCGACAAGATAGAAGGTGGCTGAAGTGCCAAGAGCCAAATCTGAAGAGCGCCACTGGCCGAAATCGGCGAACGACCTCGTCCTCGCAGTGCTCCGTCGTAGCTCAAAAGAGTAGTGGGTGGTGTGCTTCGGCTGCTTGGTAGTATATATCAAGGGACCACGAATATCCCGAACGGCGTGTTGCCCGCACACTGAACGCACAAATCGTGAACTTCGTGGAGGACGCAAATAATGGTGTGATAGTGACGGCCGCGAGCGCTATGAGTTTTTTGTATTAAAAAAAAGGTTATGGGGTGTAGCCAAGGTGTAGCTTACTCATAAATGGTCTGTCTTGTCCATTCGGCGTTATCATAATTTTGCCATCTTTGTGATGTGCGGCGTGTCTTCCCCTTCTACGTGCACGACGATCTGCTCACGAATTCAACAAAGTCTGCCCGGACAGGTGCAAATTGCAAGTAACAGCTCAAGTTTTCAAGACTTGGCACAGGACAAAGTAACGAAATGCTGGTAAGACAACGCACATTGTTACATTGTAGCATGCATCAGTTGCCTAACTGAAAGTCGCCTTCTCCTTATCCACCGGTAGAGAGTGAGTAACATCAAACATTATGTGTCGACAGCGGCGTAACTTCCATATATCGTCCTTGTCATGGCATCCCATCCAGCGTGTGAGTGATCGTCGACACCCGCTATTACACTCGTCTCACAGGCCATATCGTTCTTGTCGCACCCCATCTAGCTGGCAAGTGATCACCAAATTTGTACTTTCACATCCGTCTCTCATACTGTATCGTCTTCGTCGCATCCCATCCAGCGCGTGAGTGATCGTCGACTGTCTGCTTTCATACCCATCTCTCAGATCATATTGTCCTTGTCGCATCCCATCCAGCGTGTGAGTGATCGTTAACACCTGATTTCGCACCCGTCTCACACACCGTATCGTCTTCGTCGCATCATATATAGCGAGTGCGTGATCATCGCCACCCGCTTTCATATCCGTCTCACAGACTGTATCGTCCTTGTTGCATCCCATCTAGCAAGTGAGTGATTGTCGCCTCTATGCTTTCACACCCGTCTCACATCCGTGGTGCATTCTATCCAGGATGCACCTGGCTTAGAGACCAGTGGACCATCCTTACCACATCTCACTCAGGACGTAAGTGTTTGTTGAAGCCCTGTTTTGGCACCCATCTCACAGATTGTATTGTCCTTGTTGCATCCCACTGGCATGCAGGAAGTGAGTGATTGTCAACTCTGCTTTCAAACCTGTCTCACACCATATCTTGTTGCCTCCCATACAGCAAGTGAGTGATACTCATTTGTCTGCTGTCATACCCATCTCTCAGACCATATTGTCCCTGTCACATCCCATCCAGCATGTGAGTGATTGTCAACACCTGCTTTCACACCCATCTCACAGACCATATTGTATTTGTTCCATCCCATCTAGCCCGTGAGTGATTGCCAACTCTGTTCTTTTATACTTGTCTCACAGATTGTATTATCCTTGTCACATCCCATCCAGCGTGTGAGTGGTCATTGACTTTGCATCCACATCCATCTCACAGACTGTATTGTCCTTGTTACATCTCATCTAGTTTGTGAGTGATTGTCAAAACTCTGTGCTTTCGCACCTGTCTCATAGACCATATTGTTTTCATTGAATCCCATCTAGGTTGTGAGTGATCATTAGCTTTGTAGTTTCCCACCTGTCTCATGTGCTGTATTATTCTTGTTGCACCTCATCTAGTTTGTGAGTGATCATTGATTGTGTGCTTTCATACTCATCTCTCAGACCATATCACCCTTGTTGCATTCTATCCAGCCTGTGAGTGGCTGTCAACTCTGTTTTCATACTCATCTCAGATCATATCCTCCTTGTCACATCCTATCTAGCCTGTATGTGATTGTCAATTCTGTGCTTTCATACTTGTCTCACAGATCATATTGTCCTTGTTGCACCCCATTTAGGATGTGAGTGCTTGCTGATACCCTGATTTCACATGAGTCTCTCAGATCATATTGTCCTGGTTGCATCCTATCTAGGTTGTAAGTGATTGTTGACTCTGCATTGACACCTGTCTCATGGACTATATCATCCTTGTCACATTCCATGCAGGAAGTGAGTGATTGTTGACTCCATGCTTTCATACCTGTCTTATATACTGTCTCATCCTTGTTGTGTCCCATCTAGTTTGTGAGTGATTGTCAATGCCTGTTTTCTCACTCAGCTTATAAACTGTGTCATCCTTCTTGTATCCCATTCTAGCCTGTGAGTAATCATTTGCTCTCATTTAGACAGGCTTCTCATAGCCCATATTCTCCTTGTGCTAAATAGGAGCCAGACGTCCAAGAGTCCCCTGGTGAGTAGGAATCCCTTTATGTTTACCATACTTATTACCATGACTTGCCCACACATTTGTTTCCCAGAAAACAAACAGAATGAGGTCTTGTCATGGCTAGATTTTTTGGATTACAGTAAGAAATGCTATGATGACATACTTCACTTGCATCAAGAAGGCACATGTACATGGCTTCCTGAAACAAAGGAATTCAAGGCATGGAAAGGTGATGGGAATACCTTTTTGTGGTTGCACGGAAAAGGTACTGTATATACCACTTTTCGGAGATGTT
>JBBPQP010000635.1:0-20179 GCA_038092555.1 Boletus subgraveolens
CGCCTATCGTTGGGGACGATGTACCGCCTCCCCCGCCTCCCCCGCCTTTTCCTAGTAGCAAAGTACCTTCTCCGCCCCTACCACCCGGATCCGCGACGCATAGCCGAACCAGACCAAAACAATCTGGTCCACGATTAAAGCCCTTCTTTTGGAGCAAATTAGATAACCATTCTATTGGTTCAACGGTGTGGTCAGAGCCGTCGCTGGTTTCTGAGTTTAAGATAGATGATTTGGAGGCTACTTTCACGATCGATGCTACACCTCAGACACCGTCGCGGATGGCTAGCTCTACCGGAAAGCAGAACCTCACTACTCTTTTGGAGACTACGAGGGCGAATAATATTGGTAGGGTCGAGATTCGTTCTGACGTCGGCTGTCGTGCTGATTCGTCGGGTGGCAGCTATTATGCTATCTCACCTCAAGCTCGGGTATTCTGCTATCCGACAAGCCATTCTTGACCTTGACGATTCTACACTATCGACGGATGACCTAAAGGCGATCGGTAAACAGCTGCCGACCACCGAGGAGGTTCGTGAATCTCTTTCTCACAGTTCCAAAGTTCATCTGATCGATGTTCGTTACCCCAGATGGCACGAATTAAGGATTTTGGAGACGTTACGAAGCTCGCAAAAGCTGATCAGTACATCCATGAGGTCTGTAGCCACTATTCATTGTCACGGGATAGCCGACTGAGATTCTCTTAGATTATGTCCATCCCCAGGCTTTCGCAAAGACTGGAGTGCATGATTTTTCGTCGTAGATTTGAGCTAGACGTGGAAGAGATCCGTCCTGATCTAAAGACCGTACGAGATGCTTGTCGAGAGCTCCGGACTTCCCAACTATTCAAAAGAACACTGCAGGTAACGTGTGTAAAATCAGTATTCACAGAAAGATCTGATGATTCGTCAGGTTATACTCGCTGTTGGGAATAGGTTGAACGGTTCGTCTTTCCGTGGTGGTGCTCGGGGCTTCCGTCTGGAAGCACTACTCAAGGTAAGTCCAAGCTGCTCACATGGTGGAAACGTTTACTAAAACGAATGCAGATGAAGGAAACTAAAACCGTGAAAGCGACTCCCGACTGTCCGACTTTGCTTCACTACATCGCTCGGGTGTTGCTTCACGCGGAACCCAAATTGACGCTGTTTATTGAGGAACTGCCCAACCTGGAGCCCGCTGCTCGCAGTGAGCCTTGTCTTTATTAGGTACCTCAAAAGGACAATCCAGGGCTAACGCTCTTCCAAGTTTCCTTCCAATTTGTTTCACAGGCCGTCCAGTCTGCAATCGCGTCTCGCGCAAAAGTCGAAGCAGAGATACAATTGATGAAGCAACTCAGGCATCCCTCAGCGAACGACCAATTCGTCACGGTCATGCAAGTAAGTCGAATTGTTTCGTTGTTTCGACCTTCCTCGCCCCTTGACCTCTGGTAGCATTTCCTAGTACAAGTCTTGGATTCCGTCAAGGCACTGAAGGAGATGACGGCCTTGGTGGAGAACGATCTACGTTCTCTGTTTAGCTATTATGGGGAGTCGTTCGATTCTCCAGATAGCCCGAAGCCAGAAGATTTTTTCGGTATGATATGCTCTTTTTCGGCATCACTTCAGGTACGCCTAGCTTGAGCACCTGCACTATGTTTCTTTTTTTTTTGACGGGATCATTCGCTCGCAGAAAGCTGCCATCGATGTCGCACCGCGTACACCAACCCTACGGCCACCTTCAGATGACAAACAGGAGGTAAGAATTCTGTGCTCGCGGAGAAGGCATATATCTCAAATTTGTTGATCCAGACCATCGAGAGTACGGAGCCGACACCAAACGACCCGCTCGTTCCTCCTCCCAGGCACGAACGGCAGCGAACATTTGGTCGTGGTGACCTTGACGAGGCACTACGCACTTTGAAAGAGGGACATACCCGAAGAGAGCGCCACGTGCCCGTGAACAAAGTATTCGTCGACGGTCGACAGGATGGACGAACAGAATCGCAAGCTGCGGCACAATGACCACGCGCTTTACTAATCTAACATTACAATACATTTTCTTTTACCATCCTTGTGTTTGCTCCGATATGTATCTCGTATACCTATCCTCTTTTGTGGAACCATCTATGCTGGGATCTTGTACCGTGATGGCCTTTAGATATGAGAGGGGAAATCCAAAGCGAACTGCCGCACCATCATTGGGTGTTTAGGGGGGATACCTCGTCACATCGGTTGACGCAATCCAAGAGGGTGTTGAAGAACGTCTCTACCTAGAGAATGGTTAGCAATACGACGACACAGTGATCAGGGAGAGACCTCGAGCGACTCCAATACCACGCAATTTTTTCCGTTGGGCCCCCAGGTATCATCATATGCCCGATAACTCCATGTATCTACGACGGTCGTTCCCGTGGTATGTTCTCCCCGAGTTTCTACGTCAACGTGGAGGCGTTTACCATGGAATAGAGTAGGGTTGGAGGCATATGCAACCGTCAGTGCATCATGGAGTGGGGGACCATCGTCGAAACCAAATACTTCTCGATATGTAGCAGCGAAAAACGTGATGAGCGAAGACAACATCTTTCTGAGGTTGGTCCCCGGTAGGGTGAGCGTGTGGTGGCCGTGCTGGTGGGATGATCCACACAGACGCGCGTGGATGCCTTGGTTCACGATGGCGGTATGGGTGACGTTGATTGGTAGCATGACCGTCTTTAGTGGGTTATTGACCACTATCTGTGCTGCTTCGGCTGAATGTGTGAGAGAAGATGATCGAGATCATGGTATCAGATCATGGAGACGGTGTGCTTACGGTCGCAGAAGATATTGTACTCTGGCAACACACCACTGATAAATGAGAATGCTGAGGAACATCACAATCGCTCACCTGCCGCAGGCGTGATGTTACCAAAACCGCTTCCTCCGCCCATGAACACAAACTGTTCCACACCATCCAAAAGCTCGGGATGCGCAGAGATGAACACGGCGATGTTTGTCATTGGGCCACTCGAAACGATAGTTACTTTGCGACCAGCACCCTCGTTCCAAGTCTCCTTGACAGCTTTCGTCATGCCCTGCAGGGCAGAGATGGGCTTTCCATCGTTACTGCGTGCAAGGCGCGCTTGCACTTCTGGACTGTCTGGGGAAGAGAGTCCTACGACACCCGCGAGCCCATCTTCGCCGTGTATCTCGGGACAGTGCTTCGGGGCGTTTCTTGACAATGGTTTCGCCGCACCGGGATAGACCTTGATATGTACAGGGGCCGCAAATGCGTGGAGGCATCTGGCCGCATTGATCGCGGTCCATTGTACGGTGGTGTTTCCGTGAACCTGTGGTGATTGTCTCTCGGTGACGGTGGGAGATTGGTTGCGCGGACTCACTGTAGATACTCCGAGGAGATCTATATTATCGAGATGTATCGCCAATAAGATCGCAGTCGCATCGTCGTGGCCCTTGAGGAAGCCAAGTCATGCAACTTTTTACTATTATTACGGACGTGATGGCATACGGGATCAACATCTAGCCACAGAGGGATTTCTTTCGCCATGAGCCTAATTTATCGCTATTGGTCAGTCTGTCGCCGTGTATCTCGTACGTGCGTGGTATCAATAATCACTTAGCGAATGACTCTAACCTTGGTCCTTGGGTAACTTAGGTCGCCTTGAGAATACCAACTGGGTAACAGAATTTCCAAGTGGCTGTTAGATATACGAGACAGATTAAGCTTAACTAGGAGGTGATACTTGCGCAGAAGTTATGTGAATCGACTCATGTTTATTGAGTCCGACCAAGTAGAGTCAACTCCGACGTTCCGAAGGTGTTGCTGACTCAACGCCTTCCGATTCTAACATGTACAAATACGATACTCGTCCACCGCAAGATTCCGGAATCTTACCAGCCTATCACTACAATATCACGTTCTCTGATGTCTGCCTTACCCCCCACTATCAGCAATGAAGATGAAATACAGGCCCCACAGCGTCCACCTTCTCCTCCATTTCACGTAACATTTGCAGCGAGGGGTCTTCATGTACGACAAGTCTCATCATCATAGCTGGCACACGTCCTACTTCCCTTCCTTACAGGCACAAAACTTCCCTGCACATAAACCGCGCGACCTTCGAATACCCTCTCCACAAGCTATGACTCATGTCGCGTGGAGTTGTGATGGTAAACGTCTCGCGGCGGTGGGCATCGACAAGGTCACCAGAGTGTGGTCCCCAGAAACAAGCGTGAGTTTACGCGCGTTGTACTATGTTTGATTTTTACTCATGCCAAGCTCAGATGGAGTACAGAGCCGCAACACATTTCTCCGGAGGTCACTCTGATGATGTGGATCACGTATCGTGGAATCCAACCCACCCCGAATTGTTCTGTACGTCCAGTCAGAGGGACAGGCGAATCGTTTTCTGGGATGCACGACGTAAGGACATTGACGTATTTCAGTCCTCGCGCTGACGACTTGCTTCAAGAAAGTCGCCACGTGCAACAGATCCAATTAAAAGTGTCACCAGTACAGACGAACTATGCTCCAGATGGGAAATCCCTGTTATATACATCTGCAGGGCATCAGTTGTTCTTCCTAACGCACGGGAAAGACAATGAATCATCCAAAGACATGTGGCAGGTTTCGGATAAAGATGGGGTAAGTGCTATCTCTGTACGAAATCTTCATCTCTCACGACATAATCATCAGACCATCGTTGCGTCGACTGCCATGTTCAACCATGTTGGAGATGGGATTATCTTGACGCATCACTCTGAACACACACTCCGCATAATGGATTATCCATCATTGACACTACGAGAAAGCCCAGCCGCTCACGTCGGTGGTTGCGTCGCGGTGGCCCTTGATCCTCGTGGAAGGTTAATGAATTCTATCGCGTTTGCTACGTAAACAGGAAGTTGAACTGAACTCACAGGTACCTCGCTTCAGGCGGGTACGACTCGATAGTCAACATGTTTGACTTGGGCGAATGGATCTGCGCCCGGACGATAGCATCCTGCGAGTATGTAGTCAAAAGCGCCCCCCTTGGATAATAACTACATCTCATCTTTCTGTGCAGAAACGCCATCAATGCCCTCAGTTTTTCTTTCGACGGCGAATATCTGGCGATAGCCAGCACCGGATCATACATCGACATCGTACGTGATTTCTCACTCCTGTATCTTGGCGTCATCTTTGATCTTACGACTTTGATCTAGTGCGCAACAGAGACAACTGTCCCACTGCATCGTGTGCCGGCCCTGGCGCCGTCACCGACGGTTACTTGGCACCCGTCGAAATACGTCTTTGCATACTGTGGACAGACGAAACAAAGAGAAGGCAGCCCTCCTCCGGTCGCTGTGATCAGCTTATTCGGAGGTGGTATATGATGTACACTTGGTCACAAGCTGGTGCACTTTTCTTATGTGGTTCGCTTGCTCGAGCGTCGAATAGACTTTTCTGGTGTGGTCCTCCAGGCATACTCGAGCATCCGCTTGATGAAGCTAAAGGACCGCCTCGTCAGGACTGATCTCGTGAGGACACATCTCCCCCATTTCAAAGTTTAGTCGAAGTATACTGTACAACATGAATAGTGATAGAAAAATAACAGGGTGGCATGCGTCCATGCACTCGTCTCCTCGTTGTCCCTACAGATCTCTGGTATAAACGTGAATGCTGAAGATACCCATCCCCCCAGATCAGTGCACGATTAATGTCCTTGGGGTGCGCATGTCCAGCAGTTCTACAAGACGAGGCTGCGCTACAATACGGTCCTCCGTGTTAACTCTCCGAAACTGTCCATCCGGATGGGCAACCAACAACTGCGCGACGAAAGGCTCCCGTAAACGCTTTCCCAATATGGAGAGGTAGTCATCATTCTTCAACGACCATGGTTTGTATTCGTCCCCAGTGGGATCGTCTGATTTCCCCGCTGCTACTGCTGCTGCTTTGCAAACCTTGCTGGTCGGAATCATCCGAAGAGCGTTGTCCCAGACGCGTCCGATCGAAAGAGAATGTGCTGTAAAACGGGCACTTGGGAACTCGTAGGTAGTGGCGACAGTTACCGGCTCGAGGCCGTCCGCTTTGACATGGTACTTGTATATCCGCTGCTTTCGGACCTCGATGGAGGCCGCGAGTTCTACGGATTTGACTTGGTACACAAATATACGCAGGTTCATCCTGCCATTCGCGATGAAGTGGCCGAGGGGAGGTTCAATGAGGAGGCTCTCCGCAACTCGCAACAACGTGGCGGAAAGTCTTTCGGTGAATTCGCTTACAGCCTCGAACACGGGTGTTTCAGCTGGGGTTTGATAGGGAGAAGGACACCAAGCGGCTTGGCGGAAACAAGATGGAGACCGGGCGAGATAGGAGTTGAGGCTGCTCGGCTTTCCCACCCAGTCGAAGATACCCGTGTCGTCAGTGTTCTTCATAATCTCGTCCTGAAGACGGATGAACGCTCTTTCTCCCTCACCGTATAGAATTGGAAGCCTCAGATCGAGGATTCCGAGGAGGCAGTAAGCCATGTCCTCGACCTTGGTCGTCCTCCGAGCTGCCAGCCATCCTAACTTCTCCCTCACGTTGTCCAGCCCGGGGCTGAAGTGGACAAGGTACGATTTGTCGATGCCGTGGATGTCTTCCAGGCATTGGATAAATTCTGGTATGAGCTTGTAATTCAACGGAGTAACATCTCCAGTGGACGATACGTGGAAGGGCGTCCAGTCACCCTTGTAGAACTCTATCGCGGTAGGCGCGAGTAATTCCTGGAGAGTCCAACCTCGCGTGAACCATCGACTTTGCTTGAGCGCGTCCGGAGTGGATTCGAGAACGTCCAAGAGAAAGGCGATGGTGAGTGCTGAGTGTCGGTACCATTTAAACATGGAGTTGATGGACTCCTGTAGCTCGGCGCTGCTGGATTTATCGATACAACAGGTATCGCTCCAGCACCAGTGGAAGCCTCGTTCCTTGGCTATGCGACAGAAGTTTTGTAACTTGAGAATACCAGGGGAAGAAGGCGACATCTCGAGGATGTTCGACATCGACCTGACATCTCCGTACAGGGGTTCATCTTCACCCCATACGTGAGACAACATGACATACGCAAAGTACTTGCGTACAACGTCATCTGCGTGTTCCGCGAGCTCGCCTGGTGTGAGGGACTTGTCGAATACAAGTGTTTGATACTCGGGTGAGCGTTTGAAAACACGAAGGAGCTCGGCGCTCAAGCGGAAAGTCCCAGTGTCCAGATCGATGAAACGTAGAGGCATGCCCGAAAGCACTTTCTGTGCTAATTCATCTACGATCTGCGCCGGCGCAACCTTGTCTTCGGGAGCGGGATCCTGGGACGCCTGGATCTGTCTTGTCAGTCTGTGGTCGTCGGGACCGGAACCAAATGTACACTTACCGAGGAGGCGCGCTGCTTCTGATCATTTTGAGAGCCTGCGACCTCCTTCAACTTTGGTGCGACCAAGCCAAGTAACATGAATGGATACACTAGAGTATAGCGAGAGAGTTGTGGGAATGGCATGCTGCTACGGGAATTCCTTGAACACGAGCTAACCATCCTGTGTGGGCGGTGACGTGTAAGTACTCATGGTTCGGACACTGCTGACTCCCGAGGTCATCGGTATTAACTTAAACTAGCCATACCGTCAGGGTCTCGCTCGGATAAATTTTGCCCTTACCGGCATCACAACGTCATGGTCTTCTAGAGGTGTACCATGCGGCGTGTAAGTAGACCCACGTGCAAGACAGGTGTGTAACATTATTGCTTGAGAACTCTACCACGGGCCATGTGATTGGAGGATGGCTAGCAGAAAAGGGAGTTATGGTAAGGGTCCCACTAAAAAAGAAAACGAGTGCAACCCCCAAAGCGCATATCATCCTACCGATAGGCTGGACACTGTAAAGAGTCCAATAAGTACTTATGCATATAGGAGATCTATTAAATTACATACAGCGGAAGCGATGGAGGCCCGAGTGACCGGATCAAATATCCCACAGGGCCGCTACTGGATTTAGGCACTGCCAAGGAGACACCGAAACCGTAATAGAATTCGTGTGACCGCAGCGACGAGGCGGTGTGCCCTGGGAAGTCAACTAACTCAGGAATTCAAACATACTCGAGTGCAACTCGAAGTCAGAAGCGAAAAAAATCTTGCGTTAGAGTCGCATCCCGTTTACATGAGGTATTGTCTGTGGCAGTTCGTGCAGGGACGACTTTGATTTCGTTTTCTTGCTACGCAGTGCAAGAATTGCTTGCAGAGTCGCAAAACGATAACGTTACAGTGATCGGGAAGGTGCATGCTAACGGCAAACTGAAGAAATGGAGGTTTCAGCCTGAGGCTTCCAGCGCGGCAGACCCACGAAGGTGACTGACTACTCTTCTCGCCAGGGATGCTATGACAGGTTATATATGTGGACTGTGAGCGGGAATAAGCATGCCAAGTGCGGAGTATTTACTTAAAGCGCAACGCCATCTGGGCAACGGCGAAATGATACGTACTCACGATGCCCGTCCTTGTCAGACCTCTCGATGGTACTACGTTCAAACTCGATGCGTCCGGAGTGGCTGGCTTCTTTGGTGGTGAAGAAGCAATCTCAGCCATGGCCACTGTTCACCTGTACCAGGGTAGAAAATGGTTAGGGTGGTACAACTCACCGGGAAGTTATACCATCGCGAAACAGTTCGGCCAAATCGCAGCTTCACGTTTCTGGGATGGATTATTCCCAGGTCCAAACGAGACGCCAGCAGTCGCATTTGGGCTCGATGGAAGGCAAGGACCAAAATATATATCGACTCAGTCTGGGACAGAGATGCAGACTGGCCACCTTGGATACCTCACGATGCAGATGGCCAAAGACAAAAGAAATTTAATACAGATTGCGGGAAGGGAAACCGCTCCAAGCAATGTCGCCTTCTTGGAACTAAAAGACATCAAGTACGATGGAAAGGTTCCCCAAAGAGATATTAGCAACGCACTTCTCGCGTTCATCCCCATCCAAATCAGCATCGCAGCATGCGTCATCTGTGCTCTAGTTGCGGATTGGTACTCCTTCTCAATGATCTTACTTGGTATCATCTCCAGTGGGGTCGCCTGTCTGGTGATTGGCTCTGGAGAAGTCTTCCTCGATACCGTCAAGACGCCAGCACCTGGTGCGCCGCCAGGTGACGGGATGCTTATAGGGGACGATACAGTAATCGTGGTGAAAGGAGCTGAGAGGGATGTTAATGCGATCACGAAAGGGAAATTCGTGGTGAAAATAAGTGGAGAGCCCACATACGACGGTATCGGCTGGTGTTCTCTGCTCCTCCTCCTCCAGTTTTTGCTCCAGCTGCTCCTCATCCCCCAGGGATCGCTCTTCGGCCAAATCCTGTTCCTCGGAACACTTGGAGTCTCATGGGCCTATAACTCGTACCTCTCTTCGCTGGAGAAGGAGAAGATCCAGGCGGGTGTCCTCTTCGAGAAGCTAGGGAGACCGGATATGCGTACATTCCGTCTTGGAACGAGGACGACGATGTCGGTCTTCGCTTGCCTCCTCCTTTGTGATGGGATGGAGAGTCCGTACGGTGGTATAAACCCTGGAGAAATCCTTCGGAATTTTATCCCGAATGATACCCGTGTGTGGCAACGGTGGAGGAACAAAGTAGTTCGGCAGATGAAGGAGAACGGGTCGTCATCCAACTCGTTCACGTGTCTGGGGATCGATGAGGATGACCGCTCACACCTGGGAGAGAACGAAATCACCCTTCTTACCACTCTTCTTGGTGATGCGAAGTCCGCATTCGAGGGCTATCACACGTACTTTTTGTCGTCCTAACCAAAAATCACCGAGAGCCCGGTACCCATATATTTATTGATACTGTACCGTCATAATCTGGATGGATTCTTCACGACTTTCATGCCATTCTTGATTTTTTCTTGCTCGGAGACGGACTGGCATCTCAGCTTCCCTGGACTTCTATCAATACTTACGGTACTGTCATTTTGCTGCATACGCAGATCGTGAAACCGTGCAAAACATGGTAGCCCCTAAAGCCAGTGATTGGAGACTCTGGAACGGCTGTAGTCTGAATCTGAAATACAAGGTGACTCCGAGTCATTTGTCCCGACACGCCTCTCAAGTTGCTAAATCGCACTGATTCCAAGTTTCCAAATGTCAAGCAGACGGTGGCCTAGCAATTTTTGGGACCAGGTCCCGAATAATTAATGATTTCTCGTCGAAGACACGGTTGGCTGCCAATCAGGGATCACTGTGACCCCAGGGGCCAGCGTATCATGTAATGTAGGGCCTCGACACCGCGCTTCGGTCACACAACAACTTCATCGACATGCCTCACAAGAAACGAAAAATCTCAGACCTCTCAACCAAAGGCACGAGCAGGTTACTCCTCGCCCTGGTTGCTTTTCAGGAGTATCTGGACGAAATTGATCCACGTATTGGAAGAGCTTGCAGGTTGCAACAAAGCTGCAAGTTGTTCTGATACGTGGATCAAGTCAAACAATTCATAAACTCCGCATCCTCGTAGGCGCATGCAGCGCATATATTTTTCTTGGGTTGATCAAGCCATCTTCAACCGGCTTGGTATCCAGTTGAGACCATTGGTTCTACTTGCTGAAAAGCGCACGGAGATATAGACTCTTGGTCTCGCCGAGGCTGAGGGCAGTTGGCTGCCTAACGATGCCACCAGACAGTTGCTATGCTTGATTCGCAAGCATGCCTCGAGAGTGGTGAGCTTGTACTGTTCGTCAGTTCTTGTTCACTGCCATTGATTGTATTCTCAGAATGGAGCCGGCTCTCGCATTTTAATTGGCATGTTCTTACTACGCCTGGCAGACGTTAACATCATCCCCGACTTTCCTATCTCAAAACTAGATTTAAAGACATCCCTTCGGCGATGTCATCGACTTTTTTTAGTAACCCAGGCTCATTCGAAATACACTGGTGCGTCTGCTCATCAGATAAATTTAATGATCCTAACTGAAAATTTTGTTAGATAAGATTTGCCGCTTCGTACTCCTGTCGCTGCGCTCACATCTCATAACACTCGCGTGGCCGAACATATAACATGCAATATCCATGAAGCGAAACAAGACATCGTGTCTTGACAGGTGGAGAACGCAAAGGATTATGAACGGCATTTTTTTGAGATCAAGTGAAGACTGGTGGTTGAGACCTGCCGTTCATCCTTTGAATTTTAGCCCGTGTGTTTCGCGTACTCCCAGTATCACTGGTATGAATGTAGCAAAAGTCTTATTTCTGTGGAGTTTTCTCCCAAGTCTTGTCCATGCAACATTTGCGTAGTCTAACATTTGCGCCGCTAACATGTTGCGTGCGAACGGTGCCCATATATGGCAAGTCGCGGCTGGCTGTAGGGCTCGGGGAACGACCTGAAGTACTCAAATACTCCCTTCCCCTGCCGCATGTCCATTACATGTACGACGTATCCTATCACTCAGGCTCGCTCGACACGGCATAGTATGACTTGGTAATATGTACACCTCGTATAGATTCAACTGATTCTTCTAGTTTGTGATCCGGGTCGTCCTTGTCGACGCGGTGGGTTGACTGGTATGAGTGGCTCAGGTACGTAAACCATCTTGTGCTTGTAGTGTTATTGCTGACGCGCCGTGTTTTAAGCCAGCGAGGTTGTATTGACTCGTTTGGAGTCGCTGTGTGCGCCGCTCGTCGCGCTGTCCTCACCACCTCGTCTCCCATGCTTTCGACGTCGCAATCGCTCCAACATCCCGACCTCCCTTGCCGTGAGAAGCAATGGCCAACTACCTGGAAACTGACAACCTCTCGTTCGCCAATTGGATGGGCAACAAGTTCATACCAAGACATATGATCTCGTCAAGGCCATATCAGATGGGTCGGAGCGATCGGACACGTGTGGGTGCAGACGGAGTGTTCTCAAAGCGCACAATCCGGGCGCGATGGCGCAGAAGTCGCTCGAAGGCGACCGCATACCCAGTGATACAGAGTGCCACCGTGAGCCACGAACTCGGAGCTTCGAAAGGGCAAGCTATAGATCATACGAGTGCGCCTTGATGGTGGCTTCAGGTGACAATCCTGAATCTCTGATGCATTTTAATGCACAAGTGGTGTGCTAGTAATGAATCAACACATGTTTTGGTGCATACATGGTGTGTTATTCATGCATGACCAATGATGCATCTTAACATATCACGCAGCTCAAGACCAGCCATCGTAGTCAATTTTGCCAGAAAGTTTAACGATAATTTCGATTCCCAAGGAATTGATGCATCATTATAACACGGTCACCAGTTGGCAGCCGTGCACCTCATGATCCTCGCCTTGTCTCTGAATCCCGAAGTGCCGGTGAGACTCCGACTCGGACGCTACCTCGAGGTGACCTCGACCTCACCTCGCGGCAGCAATGTCGAGTATGTACTTAGAGCGTAATATGGGTGATGGCAAAATGATACTTATTCACGATGCCCGTCCTTGTTAGACCTCTTGAGGGTACTACGTTCAAACTCGATGCGTCCGGAGTAGCTGGCTTCTTTGGTGGTGAAGAAGCAATCTCAGCCATGGCCACTGTTCACCTATACGAGGGTAGAAGATGGTTAGGGTGGTACAA
Source organism: Boletus subgraveolens (assembly GCA_038092555.1). Taxonomy (NCBI): domain Eukaryota; kingdom Fungi; phylum Basidiomycota; class Agaricomycetes; order Boletales; family Boletaceae; genus Boletus; species Boletus subgraveolens. Next base: position 12,563 of record JBBPQP010000635.1, read on the forward strand.
CTCACCGGGAAGTTATACCATCGCGAAACGGTTCGGCCAGATCGCAGCTTCACGTTTCTGGGATGGACTATTCCCGGGTCCGAACGAGACGCCGGCGGTCGCGTTTGGGCTCGATGGAAGACAAGGACCAAAATATGTCTCGATCCTCTCTGGGACAGAGATGCAGACCGGCCACCTTGGATACCTCACAATACAGATGGCTAAAGATAACAAAGAGTTAATTCAGATTGAGGGGCACAGGAAAACCGCTCCAAGTAATGTCGCCCTCTTGGAACTAAAGGACATCCAGTATGATGGAAGTGTTCCCCAAAAGCATGTTCGCAGCGCACTCTTCGCGCTCATTCCCATCCAAATCAGCATGTTCGCTTGCGTCGCCTGTGCTCTAGTTGCGGACTGGTTCTCTTTCTCAATGATCTCACTCGGTATCATCTCCAGCGGCGTCGCCTGTCTGGTGATTGGCTCTGGAAAACTCTCCGTAAATACCGTCAAGGAACCAGCACCGGGTGCGCCACCAGGCGACGGGATACTTATAGGGGACGATACGGCAATCGTGGTAAAAGGATCTGAGAGGGACGTCAATGCGATCACAAAAGGGAGATTTCTGTTGAAAATAGGCGGAGAGCCCACATACGACTGTATCGGCTGGTGTTCCCTGCTCCTTCTTGTCCAGTTTTTGCTCCAGCTGCTCCTCATCCCCCAGGGATCGCTCTTCGGCCAGATCATGTTCCTCGGCACGCTTGGAGTCTCATGGGCCTATAACTCGTACCTCTCTTCGCTGGAGAAGGAGAAGATCCAGGCGGATGTCCTCTTCGAGAAGCTAGGCAGACCGAATATGCGTACATTCCGTCTTGGAACGAGGACGACGATGTCGGTCTTCGCCTGCCTCCTCCTTTGGGATGGGATGAAGGAGAGTCCGGACGGTGACGTAAATCCTGAAAGAATCCTTCGGGATTTCATCCCGAATAATACAAAGGTATGGCAACGGTGGAGGGACAAGGTGACTCGGCAGATGCAGGAAAGCATGTCGTCATCCACATCGTTGACATGTCTGGGAATTGAGGAGGGTGACCGCTCACACCTCAAAAACTTGAAGAGCGATATCGACCTCCTCACCACTCTGCTTGAGGATGCAAAGACCGCATTCGAGGGCTATCAGGATCGCAGGCATTTGCTGTCATCCTAACCAAAAATCACCAGAGGCCGGGTACTCATATATACTGTACCGTCATAGTCTGGATAGATTTTCCACGACTTTCATACCATTGTTACTGTTTTTTTCCGCTTGGAGAGTGGACCGGCACCTCCCCCCTGGACGTCTACCATACTTACACGCTTTCCCGATTTGCATATACAACAAACTCACGGTACCTAAGGCATGGAGCGGAACGGTTATATCCACGGTCTGAAATACATGGTGACTCCGAGTCATTTGGCCCAATTCAACATGCCTCCGTTGTTGCTAAGTCACACTAATTCCAAGTTGCCAAATGTCGAGCGGATGGTCTGGCAACTTTCAGAACCTGGTGCCAAATGATTTCTCGAGACACGATTCGTTGCCAATCAGGGGATCACAGTGACACTGGGATTGTCGTACTTATTCCAAACTCACAACCGCCGCCACTCAATATGGCGAAAACATAATTACTTACATATCGAGAGCGCCGTAGCGGCAAGTCATCCCCTCGACCCCGGGCCACTTCTGATGCAGATTATCTCATCCGACCGCGCAAGCCGTTCTGTGTATGCATTGCCAAATAAATCATTGAGCGACTCGACTTTGTCAATTGTCTTCTTCGGCATCCTCGTGCTATCGCTAGCAGATGATGCGAAGGAGCTCGCCCGACCAATCGAAGAAGGTAAGGGTAAGGTAAGAGGTCGGTGGCCTGGAATGCATTTGGTCATCCAGGATGACAATGGACGCGGTGACCCCGGCGTAACAGGACCGCACGATGATATACCGAATGTGACAGTCGGCTTTCGAACGGAAAATGCACGTGGAGATGAGTTGAAGGGTTTGGCGTTAGTGAGGACGGCAATGTCCGTCATGGTGAGGCGATGATAGTTGAAGAGGAGGACGATGAAATCACAGACACAGAGACCTTGGTCGTTGAAGTACTGCCAATCATGAGGTTTGGCCACACCCGCACCGGAGATTTCGTACCAGACGAACGAGCGCTCAGGATTCGCATCTGGGTATCTCTGGGTCATTCGGTACTCGGTGGTCCCTACGTCTGCAGCACCAGCGTCCAGTGAAAAAAATCCTCCCTGTACCGGATGCGCCTCATGCCAGCGGCGAGCTTTTCGGGAGAAGCCGTCATGACGGGCTGAATACCCTCCTTCAAGCGCCCTTCGGCTTCTTCCTTCGCTTTCCAGGCCCCTTCGGCAGCTGCGCGAGCCTTGCGGCGTTGTTCGTCCACAGCCTTTTGCACTCTCTCCGCCTCTTCGCAGCTGCTATCACCATCTCCGCTGCCACACGCATCTTCTGGGAGTGTTCGTGATCTTCCTGAACCCCAGCGCGAGTTTTTCCTTGGCAGTGTTGATAACCACCTCAGCCAACTCTTGTTTACGTTACGTAGTGCGCTCAGCCTCGTCCAATAACGCCTCGGTCCGTTTCACCTTATCCGGCAACTGTTCTCCAATCGATATCGCCCCGTCTAGCGTATATTGGTACATCCATGGTCTGGATCGGCCTTGCATCGGATCTGATTGGCGAGTTCTTGGGTCTCTTTAGTGACTTCTCCCTGAAATGCTTCTACTCGGTAGGGAGCCTGGAAGTGGGCAATCCGCGCTATCACGAGCAGGACCTTGACCCACCACGTAGTCACTACGCATGCTGAAATGCCCAGTGAAGAAAAGTGCAGGGTAGCAAGGCTATCCGCATCGACGATGAGGGTGACGAAGATGCTGGTGCATACGATGAAGGAGTCATATTCCGCATGTGCATATCCCGTCACAACGAGGCGTGGTGTGGATGGGAGCTGTGGATTTGAATGAGTGGTAGCAGAAGCTGTACTGCACCCCACGAGGTTTTTGTGGCTCGATCCATGAACTCTCGGCGTTCGTGAAAAGAAGACAGAGTTGTGGATCAGAATTGGATATTGCGCTCGATTCTATGAAGAAGGGGCACCCCGTGTAAGTGGCGGGTTTGGAAACCACAAACATACTCAAAGGGCTGGATCGTGCAGATAACACCTCGAGGCCTGATGGCGCCCACAAGTCAAATCTAGGTCGTGAAGAAGATCACGCACACACTCACGATCGGAATGTGTCAAGGCCATGTTTTATCAACGTTTGTGATTGCGACTGAGGCGGATCTTCGAGGAACCCGGAGTGAACAGAAGATGTGGTACCGATCGCGTCCTCGTCTGCGGAACTGGGGGGTAGATTGGAGACGAGTGACCGATGGGGGCACTACGCAGAATCAAAACCATGCGGTGCCAGCAGCAGAGTATCATGGCGTCCCGTTGTACGTTCGTCTTCTACGATTGAAGGATGTGTCTGTGGGTCTGCGTAGACGTGTTCAATAGCCATTTCCGATTAAGTCGAGGAAAAGAAACAAGTACTAGAGCCAAGGGAAGGCTTCTAGGACACGGACACCACTGCGAGAAATTGGATATACTGACCCACTTCACGTTCGGGGCAGATACTGGCAATCATTCATCCGCCAGAATGTCTTTCCTTTTTCGGAACTAAATGTGGTTTTGATATCTCGCTATACGAATCCTTCACCATCGCAAATGGACGTATCCAACTTGCTCGCGTCCCACGCAGCCAAAATGTAAGCCCCGACCCATGAAATCCAGTCATTGTTTCACCCATTTCAACCCAGCCAATCCATCACCGTCGAAAAAGACACACCCCTCGACATCGACGCCGGCTTCCTCACCGTGACAGACCCAAACCCCATCGACGAAGAAAGCTACACGTACGTCCTCCCACATCCACATCCACATCCACATCCAATTCATTCCCCTCACTCTCGTCTCTCCGACATCACAGCGCAAACCTCGAAGAATACCTCCAATCGACCGCACGTGACGGTATACAAACCCTCATCACCGCCCTCTACACTCTACCCACCCACCCATCCCCTGACGGGCCCCTCGCCCAACTTCCCCCACCCACAACCCACCTTCCCCGCGCCAAACCTCTCCCTAAACCCAAACCACCCACGAAATGGGAACGTTTTGCCGCATCTAAAGGTATCCAGAAAACACGTCGTGACAAGGCGGTATGGGACGAAGAGAAACAGGAATGGGTTCATCGGTGGGGACGGGATGGGAAGAATAAGGAAAAGGAGGAACAGTGGATACATGAAGTCAAGGCGGATGCCGGTCCGTATTTCTTTCTTTTTTTATGTTTAGTTTTCTTGGATCCTGAGACGTCGGCAGCGGTGGACTTTGATCCAGCACAGGACGCCAGGAACGCACGCAAGGCGAGGGTAGCCAAGAACGAGCGTCAAAGACTACAAAATATCGCGCGTTCCCAAGCTGCACGAGAGGAGCGCGAACAGCGAAAAGTCGACATCGACCGGACGTTGGCCTCGACTCGGACAAGTACGGCCAGTATGGGCAAGTTTGACAAGAAGCTGGAAGGGGATAAAAAGATGCGCGGTGTCAAGCGAAAGGTTGGTCGAAATTCGTCTGCAATGGGTAAGTTGTACTCATGTTCTCTAGTTCGACCCCGCCGAGGCATCCGTGGAGCAAGAAAAACAAACTTCTCTTGCTCTCCTATCAAACTTGGAAGGCGAGACCAAACGGGCTCGAAAAGAAAAAGGCGGAGATGATGTACTCAACATTCGAAAAGCGATTAGGTCGGTCAGTAAAGGCAGGGGTGGTGTTGCGTTGGGTCGAGAATCAGCTGGCCGGTCTCAAGGTAAACGAGGAGGCAAGCGATGATACGTTTACACTGATACAGATCACGACCTCTCACTCCAATTGCTGGGAGAACGTCCATTTCGTATTGAAGTTCATACCATTGCTAGAGTACATGTAAGAGTACATACAAAAAGCACGGTACGAAACCTAGTCTGGTGACCAGACTAACCAACACCCCCCAATCTACCTCTCTGCTGGCAAGTTATCCATATTAGCCTTGCCATCCTTGATCCACTCTTCCTTCACCAACTTCTCCCGCTCCTGGTAGTATAGCCTGTACACGAGCTTGATCGTTCCCTCGCTGACTCCCGCTACCGTACTGATGTCGCGTGCGGGCTTTGCTTTGCCCAACAACAAACACGTGAAATATATAGCACCACCCGCGATAGACACTGGACTCCTCCCGTCCGCGATTCCGTGCTGACGTGCGGCAACAATGATATCCGAACAGATTGACTGCACGCTGACCGGTAAATCAAGGTGATTGCAATACCGGACGAGGAGCGTCTCCGGTCCAGTCGATGGGTTGTTAACATTGTTGCTCTGCGCCGTAGCGCCAGGAGAGAGATTAAACGCTTGTTCAAGTGCCTTGTAACATTGCCCAAGCGTCTTCTTCGACACGTGCGTCAAGTTACAAATCTCTCTAAACGTTCGAGGGACGTGCGCCTGGCGACAGGCGATAAAGATGCATGCAGCGATGACAGCCTCGAGGGGCTTTCCACGGAGAAGCTTTTCTTCGTCCGATCGTTTGTAAAGCTGTTTGGCAATGTCGCTGATGGTTTTGGGTAACGAGAACTGATCGCACCAGCTTCCGATGTCGCGGAACGCAGTGAGGAGGTTGCGCTCGGAGCGAGAGCTTTGAGAGCGTGAGGCAGCACGCTGCAGCTCACGTGCGATACCCGACCCGCCGTCCCGGAAACTAATGACGGTATCAAGCTGTTCCATGCCTTCCAACAAAGGGTCCGACGCAGCACCAACACGAGAAGGGTCGTCTCCTTCATCATTGGCAAACGTCTATAGAGCAAAAAAAAAACGTCGTATGCAGCGCTGTAAAAACGGACGGAAAAAGTTGGAAACGAACTTACCCTCCACTCGCTCCTGGTGTCCACAATACGATCACCCAGTACAAGACCGCACCCCCCACACACGAGATCCCCACTTCCAAATTCCTCGACGATATTGGGGTTGGGGTCTCTGCATTCCGGACAGATAAGACGCACGGCCAGGTCTGGGCCGTATGAAGGTTGTTGGACCTTCTGCGCATTCGCGGCGAGAGGGAATGGTTGTGAAAATGCCATGGTGGACAACAAAGACGCAGAAGGCAGTTGTGTGAGGGGCTTAGGAGCGAGTGGTAGGATAATGGTGCGGTTTTGACCGCTCGAACCTTAATGAATGTGAGTCCTGACTCGATGAGCTGTCAAAGATATGACAGCGGTTTCTGTTTTCAAGAATGTGATTGCAGGAGTTATGCTCAATGAAAGCGACTACCACGGCGTTCGGTGGTGGTTGAGGACAAAGAAAGTCTTGACATCCGTGCTGTGGTCAGTGCCCTCAAATGTGCCACGCTGACAAAGCAATGCACTATATCACAGCCACATCATTAGGAGTCAGATTATATAATGTTCTTTGTCATCGTTTGCGCTGCCGCGTTACTATTGCGTAACTACCCCGGCGTGCTCGGGCGTCAAGGGAATCTAGTAAAACACTAGTCACATATTTGCAACAAACATTAGGTACGCAAGAAAAAATCATGACAGGTGAGTCACTGCGGTCAAGGGGGAGCAGACAGAGAATAGATGCATGGGAGTGACTACGAGGATTATATATGCATGGATGTGAACGCGGATGCAAGTCTGTGTGAACGAAACGTCACTTCAACAGGTCATCAGAAGCACGGGGAAGCAGTGGATAGCAGTGTATGGATCCCAAAACTAAATGAACCAAAAAAAAAGGAAAAGGAAAAGGAAAAGGAAAAGAAGGGGCGAGGCTAATGCAACTCGTCACCAAAAAAAGCGTTCGCTCAGTAATATGCCGCCTGAGACGCGTGCGGATCAGTCTGATACATCTCATACCGTGGCATGTGAGACATGTCATAGTATTGAGAGTATCCGTACTGTTCCGGGTAGTAGTAAGTATGCTGGTACGGCGTGAAATTGTACATGGCAGAATCCATGTGTTGTTCCGACGTGGCGTTGGTGTCACCGTGCAGTTCTGAAGCGTTGTGTGGTGAATAGTGCTCTATCGGAGGCGCAGACAACTGCGCCTCGTCGACAGGGCTCGAGGGTCGTGAGGGTTCAAATGCGGCAGCGGTTGTCCTCAGATTAGATGGTCGTCGCTGCGCCTTCGTCGACTTTGGGTCGAGTTGCGATGAAGGAGCCCGGATCTCGACGCGAGAGGTTTGTCGGGGGAATGCAAATATTGGGCTACCAGTCGTCGGATCAATAAATCCATTGATGGGAGGGGTATGGGGTGCCGACAGGAAGTCTGGAGAGCCGGTGGGATGATGATGGATGTGTCCAGGCATGTACGATACGCCTGGTGGCGTCATCATACCGTGGGATACAGCACGCGGCGTGTAGATGGGGGTGGGAAGGTACACAGGGCGCCCGGTCGCCACTTCGTATGCCATGCCGTGTTGACTGATTGCAATGCCGGGTGGCAGAGGCGAGCCATAACCGTACGGCGAGCTGTAAGGAGGTGAGGATTGCGGAGGGCTGAAAACGGTCTGCAGCGGTGGGGG
>JBBPQP010000636.1:0-20113 GCA_038092555.1 Boletus subgraveolens
CACTGATGACCTGTGCATTACCATGACATTGCTGAGCAGGATGATAGCAGTGAATACATCAATGTTAATCTTGATGATGGATCATTAGACAACAATGGCCCACCTCTATCACATTTGGGGGCATGAGAAGAGACACAAGGCCCATGGGATTATGCTGCTGCCTTGACTATAGGCACCACCACAGCCATTGAGACAGCAATGATGAACCCTTTAGAAACTGGACAATCAGTTCCTTGCAAGTTACTGCCCAAGAATGCCACCCATGATATTCATCATTTCTTCATCAAGTCAAGTGGTGAACAGACAATATGCTCACTCTGCTGGTAACATGTTGTACATATTTCTCTTGTTAGAACCCCACCCTGAAGCAAAATGACCTAGGGAGATCAATCCTGACCCTGAATATTGTATGCTCAGCACCAAGGCATCAACCACCATTCTTTGAAATCACTTAGAGCTGAGGCACACATTAGTATACTTGGAAAAAATGCACAAGCATAGCTGGATACTGCAGATCCCATTATTCAAAGCTGCCTTCATCAGGGGATATATGTTCACCACCTTCAAAGCTCTTATCACCACCAACCCCAATGTTACTATTGGCACACTAGCTCATGCACCTGTTTCTGCAGAAGATGACAATGTTCAACCAGGGCTTCAGCCACCAAAACCAGACTACTGGCTTGATATGCCAGAGTTTTCAATCTGGGCTCTGCATGGTTTCCTGTTCAAATTTATTATTGCTGATGACCAGGTAGGTTACCTTCCAGTGTAACAATGTTAATGTATAGCTGACACCTGAAGTAGTCCATTAAAGTGGTTGAGTGCCCCAAGTTCTGCAAGCTTCTTCTCATAATGCACAGTGACTTAAAAGATTCTGATATACCTTGTTGTATGAAAACTCAGGAGCTTATTCTCAAAGCCCAGCAAGACCACTTTACACAGATCAAGACTCAGCTAAGGATACATACATCACTTGGATTATAATTACTGTTCAGTGCTCATACTCTGCAGAATGCTGTCAGGAAAATTTCCTTTACATCCAATATATGATCTGCAAATGACCTAGACAGATATATGGCCATTATTGCTTATTGGATCAGAAGAGACAAGGTCAAGGTCAATGGTACACTCTGCCTGAATGCTGCCTTGAATGCTTTCTATTGTCTCTCTTCACACCATACAGGAGAAGAAATTGCAAAGGCACTACTTGGTTATTGATTGGGCTGAAATTCCAGTAGGCAAGGTATGTATTTAACTTGTGTGGCAGAATGTTATTCATGCTAGGCAGATTTGCCACATAACTCTTGATAATGTAGTAAGCAATGACACTGTCATGCAAAAACTCTTGGAGGTCCTACAAGAGGAACATGAGTTCAGTTTTGATCCTAAAGAATGTTGTATTCACTGCTTTCCTCACATTGTCAATATACATATGTGTCCAGCACATTCTCAAGAACTACAAGCACATTGATTTTGCTGACTGTCCAAAGCTTGGGTCAGCATACTTGGCACATCCCTCAGCAAGACTGAGTATGTCCCCTCCTTTGCTTAGCATACAATGTCAGGAGAATGGAACCCACTCATTGGTGGTACTTTGCCCACATATGAGCTCTTTATTACTTGATGGAAGTTGATGTCAAATGACTATCCACAACTTGCCCCCATGATTTGCCCTGGACTTGAGCAGGAAATGGTATATTAGACTTATATGTGTGCTAACATGTCATATGTATTCACAATGTGTAAGTCAGGTTTAGTTATATCTTTCATAATGCTCACTGGCATGTTCAACTTTCAAGTTGTAGATCCCTCTATCTGTTTTTTGTGGGTGTGTGATCATTGGGGCACTGAAGCTGTTTTTGTGAGGCAAAGCATTATAGAGAAGGTATGATAAGATATCATTCACTTTCAAAATTTATTGACCTGGATCCTTAGATGCAAGAATATCATGCAAGGTACCCCAGCTCCACTCCCCAACCAACTCATAATCTCACCACATCCCATGGTTTCATACCACTAGCCACAAGACTCCATCTCCCTCACATACAAATTGCACCCAACACCAACACTTCTACTGGACTTGGGGATCAATCAATCAAAGAAGAATTTGCCTCATATACTACCACTATCTTGCATGCAAGCACTGATGTATTGTCATTCTGGGAGGTGAGTTATTTTAATACTGGAATTTGAATACAACAAATTCACCAATGGCATCACCATTGCATGCTCAAGTCCAAGAAAGCAAGGTTTCTGACTGTCTTCTGAATGGCAATGGACTATTTACCTATCCTAGCATCTGTTGTATTCTGTGAGCATGTGTTCTATTGAGTGCAGAGACAGACACCAAGAAATGCAACCACATTGGTCCCACTCTCATGAAATCCCTCCAAATGCTCAAGTCCTTGTTAAAGAAGGACTGGCTCAATTTCATGCAATATTGGCAAATACTGGAGAAAGAAATGTCCTGTGATGACAACACTGAGGACAATCTCACCACCCTTGTAGCTTCATATGGAGATGTGGAGAAAGTGCTCACTTGGTGTACACTATTTAATTGGATGAGGGTGATATGCTCCACAAACATGTTCAGCTATATTAGACACATTATACAGTGTGGTAACTAGTTTACTGCTCCTTTTTAAATACTGAGGTTGCAATGTAGAACATTTATGTACATGCATTGGAGCATGTCACACTGTGGTGTATGAGTAATGACATCTGTGCACATGGCACATGCATGCCTTCAGGCTTCAGTGCTGTGGCTGTGCCTATCTGATGAGTCAACTCAAGTTGAGGACTCATGACTAACTGAACCAAGCAGGACTGGTGTCATGTGACCTATTTGGCTGTCAGGGTGCTCAGCTAACTGGACACTTGGCTACAACTTTAGCTGGCTTGAAGTCAGGGCCATGGCAACACTAGTGTGAGGGAATGGGTCATCTGAAGGGGCTTTCAGTCTGGGTTGTCAGTATGAATGGAATGTAGGACTCACCACAGTGCATCACTGACCAATATTGCTAAAAAGGGAAATCACACAAGATGGAAGTGAGAGAACAGCATTAGGAGCAGAAAACTGTATTCTGGTTCTAAGTACAGGTTTTTTATAGTCCAGGGAATAATCCTAGACTCATAAATGAGGAAATAAAAGATGTGAGAGGATTAGAACAGTCCAGCTTTGAACCTGAAAAGTCAAAAAAGTCAATTAAGCTATAAGAAAAAGTCCAACTGAGAACTACTAGAGCTAAGGTAATCCAAATAGGAATTATGTGCAGATGACAAGCAGATGGGGACAGATAGGGGTAATATCACTGTAAGGAATATTTGTTCCTTGCAGTGCTGTCACATCTCTCCAATACAAGCAAAATGAGGGTAAGAGGGTGTCAAGAGGGCAAGGCAAGAGGCATGTACAATAGGTACAATAACACAACATGTACAATTAATGTCTGTGTTGTGCTGTTGTGCCTTTCATGTGAGTGAGACAAGGACAAGAGGGTGATGAGAGGGTGAGGTAAGAAAGTGTTGGTTGGGGCAAGAGTGAGATGTGACTTTCCTTATTTGGGCACTGCTCAGCACAGAAATTATTTATTCATCATATTTTCTCAGATATGGAGCAATATGAATAATATATTTACTACTGGTAGTTAACAATAATAATAAATATATTCTATATATACTATGAAACCTGGGGCTGGTACCTGTACCCATGCCTGTGAGTACAGGTTTTGTCACAGGTCACAAAAGTGTGACCCATATTCATACCTGCAAGTACTCTTACCTATGACCTGGATAGATTGCCTGTACCCATGTAGTTGCCTACTCATGCGTTGGATGGGACATGAGACAGGAGAGATGGTGAGCTGGACAGCAAAACAAGGACAATCACTCATGTGCTGAATGGGACACAAAATGGGAGAGACAGTTGGTCAGGTAGCAGCATGTGTAGGGAGCTCAGAATTATGTACTTACAAACTATATGGAACATGAGACACAAGAGATGGTAGATCAGATAGCAACACTTGCAGAGAACTGACAATCACTCACAGGCTGGATGTTATAGTTGAGGAGACTCCATACCAATTTCCTTCTTTTCCTTCTCCTCATCACCTCCTAACTCCTATCTCTTTGTTGATCACACCCCCATCCCACCTTGATCACCCTGGTTCTTCCCTCTTCACCAAGATCTTCTCCAATCTCAGAGACTACCACATCCCCTCTTCCATGTGGGCCAACCTCCTAGACAAGTCCCTCTTCAAGGGATAGACTATGCCTCATTACCTCTGGGTACTCTCTTCCACACCACCTCCAGGACTCTCTGTTTCTTTCTACCTATGACTCTTACTTATGTTCTCTGACTTGTGCAGACACTGCCTCCTTCATTGCCCTCTCTTTATGAGCAATGCATATCCCCACTTATCCCTGTTGACTTATTACATGCTTCGTGATGCGATGTGTCTCTTCTTTATTTAGCTTTAGGGCTCTGACTCTTGCCCTAAAGTACTATACTATATATATTAGAGCACTGCCTGTACCTTTCTCTTTCTTAACCTTGATATACACTTATTTGTGTTGTCAACTCGTTCCTTGAAATTCCCTCTCTCATGCCTCATCTCACCTCTGCCTCATTCTCCCCTCTACCAACTCTGGGCCAGTCCCAGTACTGTTGACTTCAGTCAAGCTGTTCATCCTTAAACTCCTCTCAGGAGTCATCTTAGGATAAGAATGAGACAACACATTCATGAATGTGTATCATTGTTACACCGGTCGCAACACTGGATGAGATGCAATACACAAAAGATGGTCAGATAGCAGCACTTGCAGGGAGCCAATAATCACCCACATACTAGATGAGGCATAAGACATGAGACACAGTCAGTCAGACAGCAACACAAGCAGGGAGCCCAGAATCACTCACATGCTGGATGGAACATAAGAAGGGAGAAACAGTCAATCAGACAGCAGGATGAGCAGGTAGCCTAGAATTACTCACTTGCTAATTTGGTGTAAGATGGGAAATGTTGGGGAGGGAGGGGAATGTGTGGCTCATGTGCCAGCATGATGTGTGAAGTCACTTGCTTGCAAGGTCATAAGTATGCTGTTGGCTCCCAATGAGATTTGCTAAATGAACAAACAATGACCTTTTTCAGAAATAGAGTGAATCAGGATAGTCACAAGCCATCCTAGGAAGGCACTCTTTGCATTTGGATTTTCCATGTTGTAGGAAATATTTGCTTCCCACAAATTCACTTGAATTTTCTATAACAGCTTGAGACTTGAATCTAGTCCAGGATTGTAGGATCTCACTGATAACTTGAACTTGAATGACTTTATTGGAAAATACTAGAATGAATCTAGGATTAGTACTAGTACTAGTTACTCAAAATATTTAATAATCTAATTACATTTTGAAATGAATTCTCTGGAACTTTCTTGTAAGAAATGTAACAGAACTTAAAGGTTGAAGCAACTGGAGTGGTGGACTATGTATTTTATTTTTTCTTAAGTCTTACTACCTCCAACACTCTGAAATATGGGACTCAAGACTTGTGTAAGGGTGCACCACATACAACATCCCAACCCCCAAGTCAATTCTGGCATTCCAGAGTTACTACTGGAGCACAACTCTAACAACATCACCCTCTGACAGGATTTTGGTGCGCTTTCAGGGCGATTATATAAGCGATTCAAGCGGTCCAAAAGCGGCCAGAAGCCACCACTACTCCCACAACATCTTCACTTTTGGATATGTCAATATATTTCCCTCCCCTGCATTCCCTCCCTTACCAGAGGCCATTCCCTCACTATAGACACATTATATATACATACGCATGTTATATTTGTAAAATACAAGCCATTTGACTGATTAAATGAGTCCTAAAAGGTTTAATTGAGTATAAAATAATTTATGATGAAAAACATACATTTGGTACAATGTTTTTGTATTTTGGACATATAGACAGGCACAGTATGACCCCATATAGGGGTGATATGTATGTATAACATACCAGAAGCCCAAGGCATGGTTATGACTCCTTGCTTATATATCATCATATCTCTCCCTGCTCCTTGTTGATCTCAGGAGGCTACAGGGGTGGCACAGGGGCTCTGTACAGTGATACAGGGTTGTAGTGAGTATATATTGAGATGTTCTGAGATGATAAGCATGATACCCTACCCTTATGATAAGCAGCTATTCATATGTTTCACATTTTTTTTATCAATAGGGGTGCCATGAGTTACCAGAATGTATTGTACATATATAAATATAAGTATCTAGGCCTCTGGTTAGCTATGCTATATACCTCCAGGTCAAATACTGAGGCCATCAGGTAAATGTGGAGTGCAGGGGAAATGATTCAAGCACATGGAAAGTGTGGGAAAATATTCCTGCCAAAGGGTAATCTAATATAACAAGCTCAAAAGAGATAGGCTAAAATAATAAAAAAGCAGCTGTGTTGTACCTAAAAGGTTTATTACATAATGTGTGAAAAATGCGGACAGTGGATATATCTGGTCACTTCAGATTTGCTTATGTAATCATGCTTAAAGTGGCCTGTTGCTGTGCTATTCTATACTGTCCATATGTATGTGGCATAAAATTGTCAGTTGCTTATGTAATCATGCTTCAAGTATCTGCTTCTGTTCCATTCATATCTGGCATAAGTTTTCCACTCCTTGCTTATATAATCAAATAGCACACCTAAGTGGTACTATAGCCTTACTACAGCTTTACTATCAGGGTGAAATCCATCATTTCTGTAACTCAAGCCATGGTAATTGCCATTTCAATTGGTCAAATCTACAGTAATGGGTGTTGAGATGACAAACATTATCATATGCAAATGAATGGTCAGACATGTGCATTCATGGAGATTGATCCAGAAACATGTTTGGTCCTCCTTCATTGTTTGCATCCCTGCATCAATAGCTTTCAGATGTTGTTTTTTTTCTTGCAAAATGTAACATTGATATCAAATACATTGGTTCTGGATCTGCTACAAAGGCTCTCGTGTACTATGTTACCGACTACATCACCAAGAGTTCTCTAACTGTTCATATAGGACTTGATGCAATAAAGTATGTATTATGTTGGAATGAACAGTGAGAGTTTCTTTCTGTGGATTCACACACAAAGGAGAAGAGCTTGTTTGTCAAGTCTGTTCATGCTCTCATGGTGAAGCAAGAGCTCTCCCATCAACAAGTCATGAGTTATATAGTGGGTGAGGGGGACCAGTACAAATTGCATAAGTTTATGATGGTTCCTTGGGAATGCTTAGATGTGTTCATGTCATGTTCTTTACTAGATGATCCTATTCTCAAGGTCAGTTCTGCTACTCCTTGTGATATAATAACTGTTGATTCTAAATCTATATATACATCTGATGTTCTTATTGATTCCTTGTACATGCCTGCAACAGCCACATTTGAAAGCATGTCTTTCTGGCAATTTTGTGAGATAACTGAGAAGATTTCATTTCAATACATTCCAAAATGGAGAGAGTCCAAAAAACCTCTGGACACTTACAGCAGCACAGACAAGACATTGGAAATCTTAGCATGTGTGGGTGTAGCTGTCCTATGTACATGCAAACATGGTCATTTCTTGCATGACCATTCCAAAGCTGACATTCACATGATCTGTTTATGAACATGTAGACAAGTTGTAGTGATAACTGGCTGTCATTTTCCTTGAAAAACTTCAGGAGAGGAAGGTTATGTGCACTGGTGCAAAGCTATGCTAATTCTTTTCAAACCTTGGCATAATGTTACTGAACTTTGAGGAGAGTCAGTTATGGACAGACATGTTTGAGACAACAAGAATGAATACTTATGAATCCAAACTCATACTAAACTTCACTGTTGAGACTGAGTGTCAAGATGCATGAGAAACATTTGATCATTCCAGCAATGATTTACATTTGTTACTTGATGAAGGGTTCAATTGTGTGTTACTCAAACAAGATTTCAGCAGGTGACATGGAAAGTCTTCAACTCTCCATCATCAATGCTGGGTTGGCTGTCTCCATTGATGATCCTACAAATGGATTCATGAATGATCCTATTTCTATGGAATAAAAACCACTGCTAGGACAGCTGACATCATAAATGTATTAGAACATGCTAATTTGTTTGATTACTCAGAAAACAACACACCCCTGGTATCAATAGATCCCTTCCACTGCTTGCAGTTCATGAACAAGCATTCCCTCACAATAAAAGAGCATATCAAACTTATGCAAACCTTGAAAAAGAGACATTGGCCTGTGTTTGACAATATTCAAGATGATGTGGAGGATCAATCAAACATCAACATGTATTTTTATGTCAGTCACCTCCTGTGAAGGTTGCAGCATTGGCTGATGACTACCAAGCATCCCTTGCAGATGCTCAACTCTTGACTCCTGATGAGATGACTTTGCACCATGTAATACTTGATATAGGAATCTCAAACAATGAAGATCAATTGCATGTGTTTTGTATCTTGAGGATTATTTTATCATTCACAGTAAAGAACAACCACATTGCTGGCATAGGTGGGTCTGGGAAATCACATGTCATCAACACTATTAAATTGTTGTTTAATCATCTTGATTCTTGAAATAAGTTGTGGGTCACTGCACCTACAGGATGTGCAGCTGTATTGATTCAGGGAATACAATCCATGCACTCATGTTTCTGCCCAAACGATATCAAGCAATGAATCAATCCAAACTAGAAGACATTTGGAGAGATGTTGAATATCTCATCATAGGTGAGATTTCACTTGTATCTGTGAAATTGATATGTGATTCCCATTGCTTATATTGTGCAAAATCAGGTGATAGTGTTGTGGCTTCAAAACCTTTTGGAGGTGTCAATGTAATCCTTACAGGTGGCTTTGGCCAGTTAAAATCTATACATGAACATACATTGTTTAGCCATCAATTGGTTAGTAAACTTATGCCTGATATCTGCAACATCCAAGATGGGCAATCTGCTTTGTATGGTGCTTATCTGTGGCACAACATTACTGGGGTTGTTGAGCTGACTGAAAATTGGCAAGCAAAAACTGATCCTGCATTCATTAACTTGCTGAACTGTATACAATTGGAACTTTGTTGGAATGGGCTTTCCACCTTGACAGTTGCAAGAAAATGGGAAGAACTATGAAGAATCTGATTATGACATACTTTGCAAACATTGATTACAATACTTATCAATGCATGATCCCAATTCATGTGCACAATTTGTTAACACACCTGTCATTGTAGCTGAGAAATGTGTTAGAGATGTGATCAACAGGAGAAAGACTTGGACCTTCACTAATGCTAGGGACAAGAAGTTCATTACTATTGTTCTATAGATACCTTTCAGAAAGCTCCTGTTTCTGACATATGTAGTTCAATGTGCAGTATGGACTTTGTCTTCCAGCCAGACAGAAGATGCTTTGGGTTTGTTACCTTTATGCATTGGTTTGCCAGTCATGATGACAGAGAACTTGGCACAGCAGAATAAAGTGGTGAATGGTATGAAAGAAACAGTGAGCACATTATATTCAAAAATGAAGAATTGGGATCAAGGTTTGCTGTTTGTGTTTATGTATGCATTGTGGGGTCCAATGTTGATGCTTTGCTGGATGAACCTGACCTTATTCCCATCACATCTATCAAAAGTTCCTTTAAATTTGTGGATGATGAAGATTGTAGCTACAATGTTCAACCTAGTCAACTTCCTTTAGTACCAGCCTTTGCCTTCACTAACTATAAGGTTCAAGGGTGTTCAATGTCATCTGTTGTTGTTGACCTGTCATCTTCCCATAGTCTACAAAGTGTCTATGTGATGTTGTCACTCACTATTCTGTGATGGTTTCCATTGCAAAAAATATATCAATGCTTGTCAAGTGAATTTCATGAGGAAATAGATTGATTGCATGTTCTCAGATAAGACACAAAATGAAAGTTCAATATTGACTATAGCATCTCTGAAAAGTTGCAGCACAATGGCTAGGTTAAAACTCTTTGGTTTCCATGTGATGAGACATCAAGACATTTCTATTTTCTTGAAAAGTCTGCTTTCCTTTTACAAGTGAACCTAGTTTAAAAGTATGCATATCCTCCCAGTATTGTACTAAATGGGCTTAAAGGTTCATATGTGTTTTCACACCTTTTCCCCCCAGATATCATACAACTGCATACCTTTCTTTAAAGCATCTTGGCCTCACATCTTCTCCACCAGCAACTGATTCATCATCACAGCAAAAAGGAACAAACATGCATTCACCATTGTATGTTGACATAATGGTATGGGGACAATGCCACAAACTTTGACAACAGTGAGACCTCCCTTCTATCTCCTTCCAATGCTTAGTATTGAAATCAAGGTTGCACCTGTGCACCTTGTATCTCTTGTAAGTGAGAAGTGTATTCACCAATGGTCTGCTACTGACATATGGAATATGGCTCTTCAAGCCTTGACATACATTCATCAACTTTGGGTATACTGAGAAAAAACCATTGCTAGACAAAAATTTCATGACAACCATCAAGTGAAACTTGAAAATTGGGCCAAGAGGCAATGTAGAGCACAACTCAATGACATTGATGGTCCTGTGGCCATTCATCAACTTTGTAACACTTGTGATTACCTTGATTGGATGGTATGATTGTGAAACAGTTCTTTTCTTGACTAGAATGAAATTCATGCCTTGCAAGCACTGAATAACCCTACATGCTCTCCATCTTGGGACATACACATCCATGTCATTTGGTTCCCAGTTCTGAGAAGCTTGAAGCATTCACAATGCCATTGATCCAGAGACCACCATGCAGTGGACTCACATCATGTCCATGAATGGTTGCAATGGTATGTCAAATTCCATTGAGAAACCTTCCAATTGTGCACTGATAGCATTGTGCAAAATGCTATAGTTTGCAGTTGACATTGCTGCATATACAGCCATGTCTGGAATAGACATGCATGAAATTATTTTCTGCATGACTTCAATGGGCATCTCATCAATAAGTTGACCATTTGGAAAAGTACCATTCTGCCATCATAAGTTTTACTTTCTCACTTGTCTTCAGATTTAACTTACCCAGTATGAACTGATCCCATTAGTCTGCAACTCCATTACATGCTGTTGATGTGTTCCCTGCATCACATCTCAGCTCTTTCATCAATGGATAATGGTCTATCAAGCTTTCACTTATGAGAACAAACTTTGTATGTGAACAGTACAAGATACCCAATTAGCAGGAGTTCTCAAAGTAAGTTCTGTTCTGTTACTCAAATCCAAGACTGACAATGTACCCCATTGTTTCAGTGCCATTTCCAAATCATGTCATAGAATCTACACATGATCAATGGAGAGACAGTAAATTTGAAACCCAAGCACAAGACTTCTCAATGTACCTTCTTGTAATATGAATGAAATAGCACCTCTGTTGCTATTGCATATGACTCCAAATCTGCCTCCCAACCTCTTGCCATGCAAGCTACCATGTCCTTCATTCTGTGTAAGTTAACTTGTCATTTGCTTACACAGTCCTATGATGTTTTGCTGAACACCCATCAAACAACTTGTCCCAGACACTATCAATCACAAGTTGAAATGTACCAACAACAACCTAAAAGATGTTCCACCTACTTATGAGGAAATTACTGACTGGGCTGTAGTCATATTAAAGCCCAATGCGACAGAATGTTCCCATTCATTGGTGACCATGTACAAACAACCTTTGATGACTGATGTAAAGTAGATAATTAGTGTAAGGGGGTGCAAGGAGATAGGCATCCCAAGGAGTTCTATAGTTGGATTGTCAGTATGAAAGGTTAGTGCACAACTGACCACAATGTGTTGCTGACAAATATTACTAAAAAAGGAAACAGTGCAAGACAAAATACACAGGAAGGGAATTCCAGTCAAGGATGAGAATTGGATATGAGAAATGTGGCCTAGGACAAGGGCCAGATACAATAGAAATGGCCTAGGATGAGGGCCAGACTGAGACAAGAGAGACAGAGATGATGGGTGCAAAAAGATCCTATTCTGGATTTGAATACAAAGATTTTATAGTCCAAGGAATGCCTTAGACTCTCTAAACTAACTAAAATACTAAATAGAAGTGTTTGAAAGAGAAGGAATAAATGCTGGACTTATTGCTAAGCAAATGATACCTCAATATAACTAAAAACAGATAGTCTGGATTGAAAGTAAAGTGGTCTGAGTCAGATTGAGGCTGTCCAGGTAAGTGGACTTGATGAACTTGAGGTGGATAGGGCTGCCAGCAGTCCAGATAGGGTAGGATACAAACCCAAGGACTTTACAGTCTTTATACCAATGATTATTGCTTTCAATCTATCACTATCCACTTACAAGGTGTTCTTGTCTACCATAATCTTTCTATCTTTGGCACATGGGATGGGTTCATTGTTATGCATACCTTTACATCTGGTACTTACTTACTTTGCTAGAAAATTCACTGGTGCTGTGACAGCCATGCAATTTCTCAAATTATCAATACCTGGTGATTATGCTATTTGGGAACCTAATTAGAACTGGGCAGATGGGATCACGACAAATCTATGATAGCTTGTTCTGCTGCTGCTTTCTCCTTTGGAGATCTTGTGAATGTTGCTATGACATGCAACATTGTTGTAAGACAGACAGATACTGGCAAGAAAGTGGTTTGGATTCACTGAACATTGAGCATGTGCTGCAAGTAATCCTGGATTACATGACTTAGGTTTGCATTGTTTCCTTCAGTTACTCAACTTGCATGCTTACATTTTGAATGGGAAAAGCAACAGGATACAAAGGTTGTTATTTCAAAGCTTCCTAACATTCAAGAATCTTGTGCATTCACTTTCACAGTAAAGAAAGCACAAGATGATGTTGTCCTGTAAAGTACTGGATACAACAGTTTTCTTCTCATCAATCCTTGTATGTTGTGTTTTTTGGGTTGCTTATTCAATGCTGTTCACATGTATTATATTGATGTTGCTATGTAGTTTTCTATAAAACCTGATTATTTTGCTTTTGTTTCCAAACAGTCATTCAGGCTGTCTAGCTTGACAGTGTATATTCATACCTTCCTCACTGAACTTTCCAGCAGTTCTCCCCTCCTCCTCCCCTTTTTTGGGGGAAGGGGAGTGAGATGTGAAACCAATATCAATTTGTTCATCAAATCTAGATCAACCTCCTAATCTTTATGAATTTCATCAGTTATCAGTAATGCCACCATGTCCCCATCAATTGTAAATACCACTGAGATTTCATCATTGACTCATGTGGAAAGTAACATTATCAGCCCAAAACAAAAAAATTGTTCATGAAGACTTCACCATTGTCATCTCATCTCACCATGACTCATGCAGGAAAACAAAAAGCTGACCAACAAGATGAGTTGTTAGAAGATGCTCATCATACATCTTGCTGTAGGTCACAATAGCCTTGAAAATCATAGAATGCATTAAAGCTATTATTTATAGAGATACTCCTAAATATACAGACAGCATATTGATTGCTCCTGAAAGGAAAAAATGGCTGCAAGTTGATACTACCTTGGGGGCCTTGTGTGGGTCATGAGGTGAGGGCAAGGTAGAGCAAAGGCAAGAGATGGGGAGTGAATCTTGCAGAATGATATGACTACACAAAATAGTGTATATCAAGGTTAGAGGAAAAGGTAGGTACAAGCAGTGCCCTAATATATATAGTTTCTGCTTTAGGGCAGGGAACAGAGTCCTAAATATAAATAAGGTAGATATGCATTGCATCATGTATCACAAGATGAGTAAACAAGGATATAAGGGAAAATGCACCGCCTGTAATGAGAAGGCAATATTGGAGCAGTGTCTGTTGTGGAAGTAATAGTATAGGAGTTATCATAAGTCATTGGAGAGAAGTGACATGAGGTATGAAATAAAAAAGGAGATTTCTAGGGGTGATGAGGCACAGCCTATCCCTCAAAGAGAGTCTCATCTAGGAGGTCTACCCAGGCACTGCCTGGGATGTCTATGTGACAGAGATTGGAGAAGATCTCATTGAAGAGGTTGAGACTGGGATGGTTGAGCACAATGGTCAGTGAAAAGAAAGGAGATTGGCAAGGAGGAGGAGGAGAAAATGATAGGGGGTCCTCTGTAACCATAATAATAATGGTATTGCCAACTATTTTGAAGTAGATTCCTGGGTCTGCAAATGAACAGGTAAAATCCATCTCTAGGAGTAATTTGTATAACTGCTTGTTCCATTGCAAGGCAGCTTGCTTGAGGCCATAAATGGCCTTCTTGAGGTGACAGACCTTAGATTCCTGTCCCTTGATTACAAAATATTCTGGTTGCTCCATGTAAATTTCTTCATATAACTCTCTGAATAGAAAAGCTATTTTAACATCTAAAGCTTCAATCTCCCAATCTTGAAGCACAGCTAGGGAGAGAAGAAGTCACAGAGTTTCAAATTGTGCAACTGGGGAGAGTTTTCATAGTCAATCCTAAAAACCTGTGTGAATTCTTTTGCAACAAAGCAAGCCTTCTTGTGGCAATCACTCTTTATTGCATATGCTCATCTTCCTTTGATGGGTGTGTGACCATTAGGTAGGTTGACCAGGTTCCATACTTTTCTCTCATGAAAGGATTTCATTTCCTCTTTCACCTGGACTTTTTCTGCTCACAACCTCACAACATCCTTCCATCATGCTTCCATCACCTGACTTGGTGCACTCTTGTGCTAGTTTGCATCAGATGTGTTGCATCACACTTATATATAGCCTTGACTACATATCCAGCACTGCCTTCCTCTAGCGCCCCATTCCCTTTCTAGGTCTATTTCCATTTCCCTTTTTTGTATTGATACAATAGACATTGCCTTGGTCAGATGATCACTCATGTAACATCATGTCATAATGCACCACACTTACATATTCCCATAGGCATGTCTTTATTTCCAATATGGCTTTATCTCTACTGGACTGGTACCAAGTTCTCTTTCCTGATTATATCACTTACTATATGTGGACTTACCTAATCAGGCTTTACCTGCCCCAAAGCTTCCAGAGTTAGGGTATATATAGTTAGAGCTCTGCTTGCTGCAACTCTGACCTTGATCTGTACAATCCATGGTGCAACTAAAGCTGCCCTAGATCCCCTCCCACTTCATCTTCCATCCACCCTTCCCCCACTTGCACTTCTTTCAGGACTGCTCCCTAAAACATCTAGATTTCGCCTTGAGTCTACTAAAGGCTTCTCTCAGAAGTCCTTCCCCTTTCATCTCCTCACTGGTTTTTCTGAGAATTCTTCTCAGAGTGCTCATCAACAACTTTATTGCCATTGTCACCTTTGGCCTCTAAATCATTCCAATCTGTAGACTGTCCCTCTAGGCTTTCTTCCACTGAAAGTCCTTGATGTTTGTTGATAGACAATATTCCACCTCTCTCTTGACATTTGTTGCTAGACAATGTTCCTGTCTCATCAAGCCTCTCCTATCAAGTGCTCTCCTTGACATTTGTTGCTAGACAATGTCCCCATCTCATCAAGATCTCTTCCATAGAGTGCTCTCCTCAATGTCTGTTGCTAGATAACATCATTTCTTCTTGTCCCTTCTAGGCCTATCTAGAAGAGTCCCTTGTCATTAGAGTCTTAACTAGAAAACCCCTAGTTGCTTAAGATTGAGACCCAGGAAAGCCCATAGCTGTGCCCTTGCACTATTTGTTATAAAGTGATAACAAGTGAAGTGGTGAGCTATCCACATGTTGCTGTACATCTTCTTTATTAGCTGGTCATTGTAAATTAACCTCAATTTGCTCCTCCTAAATTGTAGAAAGGCCCTGTTGTAGATCTCTCTCAATTTCAACGGATGGTTGGTTCCTGTAAGTGTTGTCAGGAATAACCCATGATATGGGCATGTGTAAGGATCTTTAAGACTTGTTTGACAAATGCTCTAATATTGGCTTGTTCATCAATAGTAGGGCAATATTGGTGAGGTCATGAATGGGATTTAGGGAGTGGTTCTCTAGATTGTTGTCTAGGACACAACCAGTTATGTGATGTCTCAGTAGGGATTAGCCACTGGTCTTGGTCTTTTTCAGAGGTGGTAGATTTGGTAATAGTCCAATGTTTATGTTGGTGCCTGTCTGAAATAGAGCTTCAATAACCTGTTTCAGGTTTTTCTTGTTTTTTTGGAGGATGAAACAGTGAAAAATGATATGAGGGTGGACATGGAGAGTTGTCATTATCAGGATGCAAAGGAGTAGGAGAGCTGTTCCAAAACAGTGGTGACAAAGATCTCCATGGTGATGAGGATGCTGAAGTATGAGGTGGATCTTGCCCAGATCATTGTGAATCTTCTGGTGGATTGGGATATGAACCTAAACCTAGTGGAATGTTGACATAAACATCTTGAGGCAGTTCTGGATTTGCATGAGGATATTCTGAGTCAATTGAATCTAGGTTGTGTGGTGTTGCAAAGAAGGATTAGGTTATTCTTCCTCTATTGGGATGGGGATAGGTCTGTTCTTTTGACCTTTGGAACAAAAAAAAAAGACATTCATTTTCATCAAAAATGGTGTGGATAGAAATGAACACTCTGTGTCTTACTATGGACCAAAAGCCCCTTGGTGTTTGGTTCACATCTAATAAAAATCATCTCCTCAGCCTTAGGAGATAACTTGTTTGATCATGTATCTGGTGGAATATAAAGTAGGCTTGTGCCAAAGT
Source organism: Boletus subgraveolens (assembly GCA_038092555.1). Lineage (NCBI taxonomy): Eukaryota > Fungi > Basidiomycota > Agaricomycetes > Boletales > Boletaceae > Boletus > Boletus subgraveolens. The sequence continues at coordinate 16,693 of JBBPQP010000636.1, forward strand.
TCCACAGGGGTCTTCCATTTGTGATGATGGATGTGTTGTCAACTGTAGATGTGTAAGGCAGTCTCTACAGCATTTTGTCAGACTGATTTCAGCATGCAGGTGTAAAGGTGGAGGGCTTGTATTTTTCTAGGAGAGTTCAATTGAACTTCTCTGCTTAACCATTTTGTTAAAGAGTGTGGGAAACAGAAGTAAAATGAGCAACACCTTCAGCTGTGAAGAACAACTTCATTTGTACACCCAAGTATTCCCCCCCCTTGATCTGATTATACAGAGGTGAGCAAGTAACCTGTATAGATTTCAGCCCAAGTAGCCAGTGCCTTGAAGTGCTGCAATATGGAGGCTTTGTCTCAAGATGAAAGTGACCGGTGCAAATCTGGAGAAGTTGTCAATAAAGATAAGAATGTATTTGGTATGAGAGTGTGGTTCAACAGGCATAGGACTGATAAAGTTGGTGTGAACCAATTCCAATGGACATAGGACCTTTTATCAGACAACATAAATGACCTGTTGTCCAGTTTTCCCTTGACATGCCCATGGCAGGAGATTGAGCTCTCAGGTATAAAAATTGTTGAGAATCCCTTGACAGCTAAAGGAGCTGCTTTAAGAGCATTCTTGGACAGATGTCCAAGGCAGCGGTGCCAAAGATGATAGGAGTCTTCCTGGACTAACATGAAGATCAACCCTGAATGCAGTGGAGTTATCAAAGATGACTAAACCAGTGCAGGTTGTTTGTTGGAGATGCAGCAGCTGCCAAGATCACCAAGTCTCCAGTAGTGTTTTAAAGGTTTTTGATGATTTTGCATGTATAATCTTGCTTGATCAAAGCAGTGATGGAAAGCAGGCAGTAAGCAGTGTGAAGTGCAAACCAAACTTTTTGTAAAGTTATAGCTGGTCAAGCTTTGCCAGGTCCATATATAGGAACCCTTTGGCCATTTGCTACCATACTAGTATAGTGTGTTTGATGGCAAAGATGTGCAAAGTCATCAGAGAAGGGTATCAGGTGATCTGTACAGTCACTGTCAATTATCCAATGATTGTGGGCAAATTCTTGATCTTGATTCTGGTCTCCTCCTAGGGCAAATACCCCATGATAATCACCAAGGTCATATGATTCATTGAAATATTTTAACAAACTGCTTTGTTTGATTACATATGAAAGTCCATGTTTGTATGGTGTAGGATGGTCTCCAAGGTCTTGTGGGTATTCCACAACAACTTCTATAGGAGAAGTGGAAGGAGAGAGAGTGGCTGCAAGATGATCAATGTTGTCAAAAGAATCACAATGACCTGTGGTAGAAAAAAGTCCCCCCCATCTGCAACCCAATGCTCTTTTTCTTTTTTTGCCTTGCAGGTATGTTTGATGCATTTTTAGAAAGGGTATTCCAAGATGTGGGAGTGAAAGGGCAAGGATAAGGGTCGTGGTGTAATTTCCATGATCCTATTGATAAGTGGTCTGAAGCTGGGTCCAGCCATATTCATCCCATTATCTTCTTCAGCCCATCCTACTGTGGCTATAATGGAAGTGATCTTCTTCCATCTCAACCTCTAGATGGTTGGTGAAGTGATTTTTAGGGTAAGTTTGATATATTACTTTCCCAGGATGTTCTGTTGGATCATCTTTGTCTGGGAGCCTCCATCATACAAAGATGATCCAACAAAATACCCTGGGAAAGTAATATATCAAACTTACCCTAAAAATCACTTTGCCAACTATCTAGAGGTTGAGTCTTAGTTTTATTTGATTTTAATTGTAGTGTTGCTACAGCTTGGCTTGGCTCTGGCTCAGCTCAGTTCTTGATGGCTAAATGCATGACTTAATTATTGCCTACATCATTCCAGTTACATGCTGGTGTGGTCCAGCTCTGTTAGCCACTTTAGTTGGTGCTTAGCTGAAGAGTGAATTAGTCAACTCAAAGTTGACTTCAATTGAATTAGATGGACTGTTTTACTGCAACTCATACTGGAAAAAAGGAATACTATATTTGTCATGTAAATGAACAAGTGAACACAGTAGAAATACATATATTCAGCCCCCAAGGTCCAAACCAGCACTGTGTGGTCTGTCCACTACTGTAGCAGTCATGCTAATTTACTGCCCTAGTTACAGGGAGTCTATTGTGGTTGTGGTTGTGAATAATGACTATATAATTTATTAGCTGCTTATTCTGAAGAATTAGCAAATAACTTATGCTTACAGGAAATTATTATTTGTACCACTATCAAGGCATTATCCTACAATAAGCTCTCTCACACTGACCAGGATGAGTTCCAATTGAAGGATGACCATCTCTGACAGTCCCCCACCAGTCCCCCTCCTCCTCTTGCAAGGCTTTGCTATTGTTGTGCCAGTGATAATTGTTTGTGCCACAACTACCACACATATACAGAAGAGTGCCACAGCAATGAGGTTGGTTTGCAGGTCCAGTGCAGGATAGCATGTAATATTATTGCTTGATGACTCTACAGTGTGAAATGTGAACTGACATATATCTGTAGCTTGAAGAAGGCATATGTATGCCAGGCAACAATGGTATACTATAAGCAGATACTTGTGCATTCTTTTTTTTTTATCACTCAGATATCTGACCCAGCATGTTTCTGAGTAAAGCAGGCAATCAAGGAATGGTGAGCATCTTAATTACATGTTTGAGAGTGCAATAGTGATGGGGACCCAAGAGTTGAGTACAGTGACCTCCAAAACCATTGCAATGTCTGAACACAATGTGGTGCACAAAGTGCACCACAAGCCTGTAGGAATTTTGCTTAGCTTTGGTGGGACCAAACAAAGTACATACCCCTGGCTACAAACTGGCCCCTGGATCATGTGATATGTATATTTCAAGACAGCAATACCATTGCAATAGTTTTGCACCTGTTAATATTGAATGAGTATCTTGGATATATTAGTACTTAGTATAGCCTCCTTTTGCCTTGAGTACTGCTTCAACCCTCCTAGGCATGCTCTCAATCAACTTCTGACACTCCTCAACTAGTATTCCTTCCCATTCCTCTTGAATCCTCTCCCACAATTCATGAACTCCTTTGGGAAAGTGTTCGTGATTTGCTAGCCTCCTCTTGAGATGACTTCAGAGATGTTCAATGGGATTTAGGTCAGGAGATTGTGCAGGCCACACCATAGTCCCAAAATCCTGCTCCTCAAGCCAGTTCTTCACCTTCTTGCAAATATACTTGGGGTCATTGTCCTGCTGAAAAATGATGTTAGGAAGATCAAGACCATAATACTGCAGAGTACCCAGCAGTTCATCCTTCAAAATCTGAAGGTAAAGGTCCCCATCCATCCTACCATCAATCTTAGTACCATAGCCAACTCTCTGCCAAGTCATACATCCCCACATCATCAAAGAATCTCCTCCAAACTTTACTGTACCTTCAATCACTCTATCACTGAGCCCCTCACCTG
>JBBPQP010000637.1:0-20103 GCA_038092555.1 Boletus subgraveolens
GCACCGTCTCTGTTCGTGTGAGGGGCGACATACTAGGGCATATAGTGTAGGCAAATTCCGAGTGGCTGTGTAAAAATTGAATCCCAGCATAACTTTAATCCCCTCACACTCTCAGAGACGGCTGCAAGAAAACATTTGTAAACAACGTCAGCCACAGCGTCGGAGTCTGTCGCTTCTGAAAAAATATGCCAGGACTGAAGCTAGGGTTACAATTATAGGGGATAATGACAGGTATTACATGGGAGGTGTCTACGGAGCCTTTACCCCATTTTGTCCATACTTAGCCCATCTGTCGCATGGCATCGCTGTTGCTGTTACCTGCTAATCAATTGCCTCATGTTCCCGCATTGTCCACAATCCGAACGTGCACACAGGAGGTGTTTCTTGTACGGCCATGTCTCTGGCAATTGAAGGTAGCCGAGGCAATACTGAAGGGAGAGAAAGATGTGGTTTGCATGGCTGGCACCGGCATGGGAAAAACACTCACATTCTGGATGCCTCTCCTGTTTCGGCCGGATGGGATTCAGATCGTCGTGACGCCCCTAAATCTCCTTGGGAAGCAGAATACCACATCACTGGCTAAGGCAGGAATCCGCGCCATTCCAATCAGTTCCGAAACTGCAACTATTGCAAATTTTCACGTGAGCTTTTCAAATGATCTCGTCTGATGAATCTGACCACAAACCATTACAAGGCTATCAGAACCTTTCAGTATAGGGTCATCATGATTAGCCCAGAGCAGGTCATGAAGCCCGATGGAGAGTTCAAGAAGTTGCTGAAGAATCCGCTCTTTGCGTCGCGGATCATCAGCACTGTGATTGATGAAGCGCACTGCCTCACCGACTGGGGGGAGTTTCGTCCGGAGTACAAGGAACTGGGACAACTACGCTACGTGTTACCAGAAGCTGTACCATTTCTGGTCACATCAGCAGATTTGACTGCAACTCAGTGCTTCGAAGACAATGTGAAGAGGATGCATGATGGCCAACACGTGTCGAAGGTTCACACTGAATACTATAGCACTCACATGTCCAGTTTTCACCATAATTGATTAGGAGATAAGTGATGTGACACCATGCGACAGATGGGCTAAGTATGGACAAAGTGGGTAAAGGCTCCATAGACACCTCCCATGTAATACCTGTCATTATCCCATATAATTGTAACCCTAGCTTCAGTCCTGGCATATTTTTTCAGAATCCACAGACTCCGACGCTGTGGCTGACGTTGTTTACAAATGTTTTCTTGCAGCCGTCTCTGAGAGTGTGAGGGGATTAAAGTTATGCTGGGATTCAATGTTTACACAGCCACTCGGAATTTGCCTACACTATATGCCCTAGTATGTCGCCCCTCACACGAACAGAGACGGTGCGTAGGAGCCTGGTAGAATAGGCTTTTTTCAAAAACTCTCACGCAGGCGACTCTGGTTCCAGCAAGGTCTCGCTGCCGACCCTAGTCTATGTAGATACCAATATCCGCCAGCCCCCTGACACTAATGAATAACATCACACATGCTTCAGCCCTTGGCTTGGGCATCCTTTAGAAGTTAATCACTGTACAGCTGGGTTCTCAAGATTATTCGATGGTTGGGGTTTGACTTTGAGTGCTGAGAAACCAAGGCTGCATGCCCCGGTCGCCGGTCTGACAAGCTAAAAGTATATTATACAGTACACAACATCCCGTAAAACGAAACTCGGTTTCAGAATGATGGCGGTGTGATGTTCTCAAGCCATTCATTCAGACCCAGAATCGCCTCCACCATCTGAGGGGACGTGATAAGCTCCCGCAAAGAGAGATATACTTAGAGAGAGCAATTAACGCCTCGGCCGACTCACCACTTGCAATATCATCTTCGTCGAGGATGGCGCTCACTTGTCGCGCAGGCGGGGTCGTCAACGAGCTCACTTCCGTATCCTTCGGACAATAAATCTTCGCAAGTGCGTTTGGCGTCTGACCCGCCTTGTTGGTCAACCGGATGCTGATGAGATCCGTCAAGAAATCAGGAACATGTCAGGGTGCGTATTAGAACATGCCATCCAAGTGATGGAGATTGAAAGCACGTACGAATCGACAGCGCCGGCGGTCTCGACGAGAGCAGATACGATCGCATGACGGGTCACGCGATCTTGAATCTGGACGGCGAGGTGAAGGGGTGTGTCGCCTCTGGAATTCTGGGGATCGACGTCGCAGCCGTCGGCTTCGATGAGGAGGTCGACGTTCTCGACAGAACCGCTCAAGACGCTGTGATAGAGGATAGATGATGGATGCGAGACACGCAGGGTTGGACGCCACCCAATATGGCCGTGTACGTTGGGTTAGATGGTGCGAAGGGCGATGTGGCGAACTACGTACGCGAGATGGAGAGCTAATGAGAACACGGGATATCAGCGCTAGATCAGTGACAGCATAGAGAACGAGGGTCCGAACGTGTGTTGCCTAAACTATCCTCATCCCGAACAAAGTTGAGCACGCTGAACTCGATACAGCTCGGAGGAGGACCTACAAATCGGTGCAGTTGATGTCGAAAAGAAAGCTGTCTTCGTCTTCTGGATGTCTGTATTCGGCGCTGGTTAATAGCTCGTCGACATTTCCATCTTGTCGGGCCGCTGCTAACAGCTGTTTATCTAGTACGAACACGATCAATCAGGCGATCACGACTACGATGATGACGAGGTAGCACTTACTGAGGAGCGTCCGGTGCTCGTCATCCACAGCCATTGCAGAAATAGATTAACGATGAAGCGGTAGTGATATGTAAATGGTGATACTGAGAATGGGATTGGGACGAGGTTGCAATATGTAATGTTGTCCATTGACGGCCAGCACGCGCGGTGCACGGGGACAAACCCTACTCCTACGTACTACCCACTGATTGGATAGTCACAATAATGGTTTAAGGCTAACCACCTTGACCAACTTGAAGGACATCGAGGAACTCAGGGAAATTCTCAGCGATGGTTTTCGACGCCGACGACTCGGACGACGATGCTGTGAGTCGACACACGGACGATCCGAGTCCAAGTACTGACCCTCGTCACTCCCAGGATATCATATCCGAAGGCCCTACATCCATCGTGACCCGTATCGAATCCGAGTTGTCAGATGGCCCTCGGTTCATCGCGGTCAAAACGTCCTCCACAACCCATGCCAAAGAACCTCACGACATCGTCAAGGAAGTCCGTCTACTTGCTTCGCTCTCACATATAAACGTACGTTTCCTCGTCCGATTCGAATGCTGCCATCTATACCTTGACCTGACCCTTGCGTCCTAGATCATCCCACTGATCAAGCAACAACTATCCCAAAGATACCAAAACCTGAGCTTTTGGATGCCATACACCCCCTACTCCCTCGAGGAGCTCCTTCAATCCTCCAGATTCTCCCCACACCCCATCATCTCGTTTGGAAACACCGCTTCATCCCCACCCACCCCACGCGAGGTCCAGTTCGTCATCCTTGCCAAGTCGATCCTCTTTCAAATCCTTTGTGGAGTGAGTTACCTCCACAGCGAACACGTCCAAATTGCACATCGGGATATCAAACCAGGCAATGTCCTCTTGACTACTTCGGGGTGTGCACAACTCATCGACTTTGGGATCGCATTTCGGGTGGGCGAAGATGGCACTGCGAAAGCGAGAGATCTGTGGCCCGAATCTACGACACGAATGTACTTTGAGGTGTCGACAGGGTACGTGACATCCCGTTCTGCGTGCCCTGGAGTTCCTTGTGGGGTATTGATGCACACTCATCTCCCATGCGTGTACACGTAGTCCTTATCGTGCCCCAGAGTTGCTATTTGGTCCACGGACGTACGATGCCTTTGCCATCGACGCATGGAGTCTTGGCGTCACCTTTTCCGAATTCTTCACCTCTCTTCGTTTACAAACCGACGAAGACGAGGATGACGAGGATCTCTCCTTTCTGAGGTCCGAACGCACATCCGAATCCGAATCCGAGTCGACCACCAATCCGCGTGCACCCCCACCACCCCCAACGCCATTCGTTATACCGCGGGGAACACGCCCACGTTCAGGCATACCGACGGGTCGTTGGACACGAACGAGTCTCTTCGATGGGACGCGTGGCGAGATCGGGCTCGCATGGAGTATTTTTAGAGTGCGTGGTACACCGAACGAAGATACTTGGCCGGTACGTCACTACTTTTTCGCCCGTTACTTCTCCCCCACTTATGCGCTCAACACTCATGTACGTGACCCTGATATACCCGCATCGTCTCGTCTCGTCTCGCTTTCGCGTTCGTCGCCCTCCTTTTCGTCGGTCTGGTCAGTCTTTCCTGACCCTCCCGGATGCAAGCAAAGTATCGTTTGTCGACGTCGATGCAGTGGATTTGTCATCGCTCCTCCCAAACCTACCTCCGTCGACCTCCAGCATTTCCCTCGACACGCGCACGCACAGGCCTAACCCTGACTTTGACCCAGTCCCCTCCCCGCTCGACCTCATCCATCGTTTCCTCGTGTACGAACCCTCTCGTCGACTCCACACCTCGGAGGCCCTTCGTCATCCCTGGTTCAGAGCCGAACCAGGATTGGTGTTGCCCGCGGATCATGATCGTACCGAGCACCCTCCGTGGTTGACAGAGACGGAAATGGTGACACATACGTTCACATTGGAAGGCCAAATGCGTACGCTGGGGGAGCTGTTGCAGAAGTACGTCGTGAGCAAGGGGAGTTAGAGGGTTAGTGTCCGCGTACGACAAAGCGCGCGTCGCTCATCTGGCTGCTCGACCTGTCACTACTCAGTCGGAAAAAAAATTAGGACGAGAGTATCATTACAGCAATGTCACACCATACAAACCATCTAGCAATACACACGCAAAAGAAAAGGAATAAACGGAGAGAGAGATTGAATGTACACGCGTACAACAGAGCAGCAGAGCATAGCACCATCCCACCTTACAAACGCCACGTCCCGACGCGTGTCATGTGGTAGAGGTTGTCACGGGCGTCACGACCTTGGTCGGGACGAGAATGTGATTGTCGATCGCGACGCCTAACATGGAATCAGTACACGCGCAATGGGGAAAAGGAGGCATGGGGAGGCGTACTTTGGGTCGCGTTCGCAGTTTTATAAATCCCGATCAGTCGATGGCTCAGTTCAAACATATCATTTCTATCATACCATGCTCAAAGGATGCGAAGAGCGAGGAGCGACCAACGTACCTTAACGAGATGATGATGAACTGCGCATTCTTGGTCCGATCTTTGATGTAATTGGCGACGATGGACACATTCCGGAAATCGAGCGCAGCGTCGATCTCGTCCATAAAGTAAAGAGGAGTAGGCTGTACGGGAAAGGGGGATCGAGTCAACCAAGAGGATCTCAAAGGTGTGCACGACTGTGGACCTTACCTTGAAGGCGTGGAGCGCAAACACAAGGGCTAGAGAACTCAATGTCTGAAGGTTACATTCTATATTATCCTCTCGTAGCACCGGGCGATGAGGACCCAACGCACCTTTTCGCCACCCGACAGATTCGAGATGTTTTTCCAGCTCTTCTTGGGTGGCATCACGCTAAAGATGATCCCCTCTGAGAACGGATCCATGCTGTCGACCAATTCCAGTTCTGCATTCCCTCCCAGAGTAATCATCTATCCCCACGGAAAAAATGTAGAGTTACAAACGCTTTCTCTCATGCAGGAAATCCGAATACGAACCTGGTACATCTCCTTCAGTTTCAAAGAAATCAAACTGAAGCCCGCCATGAACTCGTCCAAACGTTGTTTCCTGAGATTGTCATATTGCTGTTTCTGTGCGTCGCGTGCTTCAGTGATCTGATCCAGGTCTTTGGCACGACGAAGGAACTCTTCCTCGCGCTTCTTATAATCCTTGAGCACGGATAGATCAGGCTTGACGCTGTTCAGTTTCTCTATCGTATGGGGGATCAACGTCAAAATCGTGGCGGAGTGATCGAGAGCTTACCATCGAGATACTCGGAATCGGCTACTAGATCACGCTTCCGGAATTGAGCGAGCTCCTCGACGCTGTAGATATGCAACTCGTTCGAGGGTTGACGTGGCTTTGATGGTTTCTTGGGTGGCGGCACCGTTTGCTCTCCTGGCTCCGGTTTGACCTGTGGTTCTGAAGGCTCTCCATCTGCTGGCGCCGCCTCTGTCTCCTCTTCATCCTCATCGTCGTCATCGCTACGTTCACACGTCAATGAGAGTCATGCACAGTTGGAACGACACTTACTCGATCTCCTCCAGCCTCAGCTTATCATGCTCCGTTTGCCAATGCTGCAACGCCTCCTCGTTCGCCGCAGCCTCCTTCTTAACATCGTTCAATTTTTGCGTCAACTCCATCTAACGCCAGCATGTCAGAAAGCCAGCCAGTCAGCCATGCTCACGCTCGACATCCACCCCACTTACCTGCTTCTTCTTAAACTCTTGTATCTCCTCAGTCTTCTCATCCAGTTGCGTCTTGAGAGTATCCAAATCGTCCTTTGAATTCTCCGCAGCCGCCTGCGCAGCCTCTACCTTCGTCTTGAGCTCCTCCAAATACTGGTTCACCTCCTCGATCTGCGTCTGCAACTGTTGAATTTCCTCGTCCGCCTCTGCCACGGCAGCGGCGTTCCCAGCGATCGCAGACGTATGCTTGACCACGTCCTTTTCCGCCTTTGCCTTTGCTACTTCTGCTTTCGTGATCTCGTCGTTGGCGAGGTTAATATGCAACTTGATACCGTCGACGGTTGACCGTTGTTTCAGCAGTCGCGAACCACCAATCTCGAGAATCTTCTTCTCGAGCTCCTTGATCGCGTTCTCGATCTTGCCCGATTTCGCTTCGAGGTCTTCTAGCTTAGCCGTCATGGTTGCAATCTCCCCCTCGAGTACCTCTATTCGCGCCATGTCCCGAGCGTCAGGCTTGCTCTGTGCCCTAATAGATCAAATCAATCAGCACCCCACCCCCATCAAGACAACAAGAACACGAAAAAACGCGTGTCACACGAAGAAAGCGGCCACCTACGCACTTGAGGTCACGCACCCGCCTCTCTGCTTCCTCAAGTCGCTTCCGACCATTATTCACCGCCATCGACAGCTTCTCTATGTCCATCTCCAGCTGTGGCCCCGCAAGCGCCAACCGTTCACCCTCACCCTCGAATCCTCTAAGCGCTCTCGTCGCCTCCTCCAATTCCCTTGCCGCTTGTTCGCTCTCCTGTTCATACTGCCTCAACACCTCCGGTCTCACTGCATCCGCCGCCAACTTGGAGCTCATCCCCCCGCGTGCGACGTGGTTCCCACCACCAGACATTGTCCCAGACGAATCAATCAACTGGCCCGCGAGCGTGACGACGCGCCACCGCTTTGAAGTACCAAACGCGATCCGGTTCGCCTGCTCGAGGTCGTCCGCGACGAGCGTATTCCCGACGGCTTTGTAAAACGCAGGGAGGAACTTGGGGTCTTTGGGCTTGATGAGGTCGTACAAGCGCGGGACGTTTTCAGGAGTCTGAATCCGTTCGTTGATGCGGTCGGTGGAAAGCTTTTCGAGGACCATGAAGGAAGCACGGCCGACGTTTTGCGTGCGGAGAAAGTTGATACAGGCTTGTCCTTGTGCGACGGTATCGACGACCATGTTGTGGAGTGCACCGCAGGCAGTGGAAATGGCGACGTCGTATTTGTCATGGATCGTTCCGAGACTTCCTAGGCGACCCTACAGGAAGTATATGCGATTTGTATCCAGAAAGGTAGATAAGGAGGAGTACGCACGTGGAAACCATCGATGCGTCCAGATTGCTTGAGACGAGTAAGGTGATCGAGGACTTTGTTTTGCGACGTGCTGGCAGCTTGAGATGCCTTCGCCTCATCTGTTCGTTGTCGAAGAGATGATGCCTTGCCCCGCAACTCCTGTACACGAGCCTGAGCATCCTACAACCGCGAACAGTGGTGAGTAACAAACGACCTTCGCGCGTTTGAGTATCACAAAATGTGCTTACGTGGAAGTTCTTCGCGTGAGCCTGCAATTCTTTCTGTGAGGTCGTCTTCTTCCCCTTCAAATCATTTAATTCATTGAGCTATAGCAGCAAATCACCGAGTCAATGTGAGCTGGATCCACAAGCGTGACATGCGTCCAACCTTGGCCTGTTGAGCTGCCTGCTGCTGCTCAAGGTCGTCCTGGGCATTCTTGACTGCGTCCTTGAGGCCGGCAGCCTTCCTCGCCAATGCATCCCTCTCGCTTGTTGCTACATCGATCCCTGCCTTCTTTGTATTGATCTTGGTAGTCCATGGTTGGAGCTCCTTCTGCTTAACCTCGATCTGATCATGGAACACCTGCGTCTTGTCTGTTACAAGTGCAGAGTGTCAGTCAGGTTACGGGGACAATACGCATGTATGACGCACCTTTCAAACTATCTCGAATGCTTTCAAGAACGTCCTCTTCCTTCTTCAGGTTTACCTCGTGCTCCTCGATCTCCGCCCGTTTCCGGTCGATCTTGGCAGCGCTCTCTTCGATCATGCGTTGAGCCGCGGCTTTAGCTTGTTCATCCTGTGACGGGCATCGGACATAGTCTGAGAAGACTGTTCACAAAAACAGAGATAAAAAATCGCACCTCTTGAAGCGTCTTCTTCAGCTTTTTTGCCTTGGTGTTGGCATGCTTACGCCGTTCTTCAAGCCCGACAGCTTGCTTCTCGTGCGCAGTTTGGTCTTTGACGGCTTCTTCAGCTGCAGCTTTCACTTCCTAGTTGGGTGAGAAAGACAAGACGGGTGATTATGACATACAGAATCTGAAACAGATCATAGCGACAAACCTCGTATGCTTTCTCACGTTGCTCAAAGTGCTGTTCCAACATCTGTAAATGGGTGATATCATCCTGGTTCCTCTCCGTCTCAGCATCCAACTCTTTCTGGTATTTTGCCTATAAACAAGCATTGTCAGCCCGCGGCAGGTGGCGCTAGACAAACATAAAAACTACTCACAATCTGCGCATTAAACTTGTCTTCGTGATCCAGGCACTTCCAGAGGTACCACTGCCAAAGCCTACTTTTCGCTCTCACGTGGTCGTTGAGCAACCTTATGTAGTCCAACGCCTCCTTCCTCTCGGCCTCCAGTGCATTCTTCTCCCGCTCAACGATGCGGAGCCGGTTCAGTTTCTCGCCGCGCTGGTCGGTGAGTACCTCGACCTGCGCAAGCGCTTCTTCAATCGGAGTTTTGTACGACGAGGTACCAATGATGTCTTCGAGGTACTCGAGCAACCCATCTTCATGCTCATTCTGAGCTTTAGGCTTCATTTGCGCAATCGACTCGACTTCACCCTGGTAGATAGACATGCGAAGTCAGCTGCGAACAGGAGAGACAACAAAAAACAATCCCGTGTGGAATTACCTGCAGGATGAGGAACCGCTTATGGTCAAGATCGATCCCCCGACCTTTGAGGAGCGTCTGCACCTCCGTGTAGTTGCTGGCGCGTCCGTTGATCGTATATTTGCTGGAGTTGCTCTTGTATGCTATCCGCGCCACAACCAGTTGGGAGTTTGGTACCACCTTGTATGCGTCAGGACCAGGCTACCGAGGGCGTGAGGAAATACAGAACAAAATCCGAAGAAAAATCCCGTACCAAGTCCATGATTTCTCGGAAGTGCACTTCGACGCTGCACTCGTCGAGATCGGAGTAGCGAGCCGAGTTATGGATCAACTCGGATAGCTTACCCTGACGCATTTTTGATGCACGATACCCGAACACGAACAACAGCGCGTCGATCGTATTCGATTTGCCTGAACCATTGGGACCGACTATTGACGAGAAAGACTGACCACGGACATGATCAGCATGAAGGCCACAGATTCAAATGCGCTAACACGTACTTTATGGAAAGGTCCGATCTCCTGTCTTCCCGCATAGCTCTTAAAGTTGACCAATACCATTTTATGAATGACCAGTCGGGTCTTTGGCCCCTTGACCTCTTCTACTGGAGGCGGTTGTGATTGGGTTTGCGGTCTAACCCTAGGTTCTAAGAGGGATGTCTCTTCTTCCTCTTCCTCCATTGGTGGCGCACGTTTTGGAGTCCGGGATGGCTGACTTGGTGAACTGTTCTTGTTGGCGTCCTGTCGTTTTGGACGGCGAGGAGAAGCTTGGTACTCCTGATCAAAGCCATCTAAGCCATCCTCTTCGTCTGCTATAGCTTTCTGTTCCGGTGTGGGATCTTTACGGGGCGTGATAGGAGCTGACTTGTGCGGCCGTGGCGTAGGGACTGTATCCTCTTCCTCCTCCTCTTCCTCCGATATTTTGGCGTTCTTGGAGGGCCCGGAAGACGGTTTATGGGTGGGCCGCGACTGCTTTGGTGCGGGTTTACCAGAGAATGTTTTGCGACCTCCACCTCTCTGAGTTGGGGGGGCATCGTCATCGTCAGAAATCGGGATCGCATCTTCTTTCACCTCCTCATTTTCTCGTTCTCGTTCTTCCTCCTCCTCGACATCACTCTCGACTCTGAGGGGTTTTCGAGATGAGCGGGTGGTCTTTGTCGTTTTCGAGGATGGGGGTTTGGCAGAGGAGCGTCGAGTCTTGGGTGCAGGCGGGGGGTCGATTTCTTCCTCCTCTTTGACCACCTGACGAGATCTACCCCTCCTTGAAGGCTGCCGTACCGGCTCCTCTTCATTTTGGGTCTCATCGTCAACAGACTTGCGTGATTTCTTCCGAGCAGGGGGTGCCTCAAGCCTACGTTCGTCCACATTCTCGTCCAATTCCCGTTCTTCGTCCTCTCCCTCCGCATCCACATCTGAGTTCTCCTCTATCTCAGGGACCTCTGTCAGTTTTCCTGCACCTCTTGCCTTCGTAGAAGCCCTACTTCCCCTCGTCCGCTCTGGGCCAACACTCGCGCGTCCCCCTGATGTTGACGCAGTGGAAGCAGGTTTGGCACGTGTACGCGAGGACGATGATGCAGGCTTGGACCTTGACGTCGACCGGATCACGTTTTCTGTCCCGGCGTCGGTCTCGGCCGCTGAGACCGACTGGCCGCGCTTCCGTTTGCCAGTGGCGGCATCGGAGGGTGTTGAACTCGAGCCTATTGAGGTAGGTTGCGCGTCTGAGGTACGTGTGCGAGAAGATCGTCGTGGAGCCATCACGAATGCGAGGAGAACGTTGTCGTCGTCGTCGTCGTCGTCGTTGAGAGCACTGTGGAACCCGACGTTAATTGACTGTGGCAAAGTACGCGAACTGTCACAAATCACGCGACGTGAGCACGTGATCTGTCACGCACGGCCGTCACAAAAGGTCAAGCATTTCTGATCCCAGTACAAATATTGCCTACTCCCTCTTTGGGATCTTCAACGCCCCGATGTGATTGTATAGGGCGAGGGGAGCCCGGCATTCCGGAGATTGATCATTGCTTGATATTGTTGCACGGCACGAACTTTCTTTGCGCAGTGGGCAAGTGGTGTTCGGACTACTTATTCCCTTGCATTGCCCTCTTCACCCGGTCGTGGTGACGGGAGCTACACTATCCAAAGGTTTGGTTTTCAGGCCAAGCTGCTCTGGATACAGATGCAAGTGCGTCATTTGGACCAATGACCTCTCACGGATACAGTAACGGGTCATTGACAATTCTTACAGTGACCATCTCCATGTTGTCTTCAGGAGAAAATTGTACATTTGGTGTAGTGAACCCCGGCAAACCCGTCCTAGTGGCGATGCAGACGACGATGATTTTCTTCGTACGAGGAAAATGAAATGGTATTTTTGCGTGTTGATCAAGTCCTCTCCGGTGTCATTGCTGAGCACTTTTGGACAGCAGCCTGAAACTGGGATCCGGGAACGGCGAGATATTTTACCGATGACGAATGCAAGGACTATGGGGTGCATCCCATAACCGTGTGTCTTCTACATTCTCTTCAGCTATCTTGTGACATGTAGTGCTGGAGTTCCTCGGAAGTATACAAGAATAATTCCACGCATTAACCGGGAGGATAGTTGGCCTCCAATGAAAAAGTACACACCGGTTACACATTTCTGTTCTTGCAAGAGCCCTCTTTTTACTGGTATCGGGCTTCCATGCCTGCTGAGATTGTACAGTCGATATTCCTGAGAGTATCAAGCCAACTGAGAGACTTTCCATACCCAGAGTGTACAGCAACGTTGTTACATCGACGAGATACCCAATATCAATCACAGCGAGCCATATGTACATCATCTTGATCTTACACTGGCAAGCCCCGCCCGAAGGATCAACGTGCCCCTACACTCACATCATGCCCAAGCTCTGATCACGACGCCGATATTTGCACCTTTGTTCTCTCCTCCTCACGTTTTTCCACCCGCTCCTTTGCCTGCTCCTGTCTTATCGCCGCCTTCACCTTTCTCTGCCGCTTCCGCCGGCCGTTCCCGCGCTTGGGCCCATCGATGACGACAGGTTCTGCCATGCGCTGCTTTCGTTTTGCCAACTGTTCCGCACGTTGTTTTTCGCGTTTTTTGTCCCGCTTGCGGAGCGTCGTGAAGGACGCTTTGAGGAGGCTACCGTAAGCGGTATGGAATTTTAGGAGGTCGGAGGGGGAGACCTGGCATGATCATGTCGTGTGATCGTGATCGTGATTATGAGGGATGGGGTGTGGAAAGAGAGATTTGAACGAGACGAGAAAGAATCGACAGTGGTAGGGATCTGGATGAGCTGGATGGTAATGAGAGGAAGGGACTTACGTGCGTAGAGAACTTCGCATTTTTGCCATCCGTGACACGGATCAGACATGGGTACTCTTTTTCGCTATCCGGATCTGCATCGTTCATCGTGGCGTCTTCGCCGTCATGAGTCACTACGTATGCAACGATGAGCCATTTCGGAAACGGAGAACGAACGAAAATAAGTCGACGCACATCGTTTGTGTGTCAGCCATATCGTTCCCTTGTCTTTTGTTGATTCAAACAACGCTGTGAGTTGTTTGAGAAACTGGAACAAATATCGTGTTAATATCGCATCCTACAGACACTGAGTATAGTGAGATCGCTCACTGTAGCGTTGTCGACGAGCTGCATGGACTCGGTGCAGCTCCAAGCCAGTGCAGGTCACTCGCATCCCTCATCAGCATCCTCGTGATACGGTCCTCGTCCCGCTGACGTAATCCATTTATGGCTCATGATCACGCTTTGCTCAGGACCGGACCGATAGAAGGTACTTAGGAAGAACATGGTTTTCTTTAGCGAGCCCTGTCGACAGCGACGACGACCGACATGGATCCATTTCCACCACCCACAGGCGGGGCGTCTCTCCTGCTCTCGTTCAGAATGCCCACCAAGTCTGTTCTCATCTTCGGTGGTGATGCACTAGCAGCCAGCAGAGCCTATGCCTCCCTCGAAGCAGACGCCGTCGTCAAAGTCTTCGTGAACGGAGGTCTTGGAGCAGTCTGCAAGGAGCTCAGATGGAGAGCAGAGCACGGCCAGCTCGAAGTGATCGACTGGGACCATCTCCCTGCTCCCGAGTTCTCCGCAAATTCTGTAGATCTCGACACCTTACAAATGAGCCGGGACATGACAGCCTTGGATAACTATCTTGCGAATAACTCCGTATCTTTGGTATGTGTCACCGACACCACCTCAACGTCGTCCTTCGTCTCCATCGCACGCATCCGCGCAACCCACCTTGCAAAGTTATGCCGCGCTCACCGTATTCCCATCAACGTCGCTGACATGTCAGAACTCTGCGATTTCTCCTTTACAGCAACACACCGCTTCGTAGACCCCGTTTCATTGTCGAAAAGCCCTCTACAGATCGGCGTAACCACGAATGGGGAAGGGTGTAGGCTTGCGGGGCGAGTACGCAGGGAAATTGTTGCTGGATTGTCCAAGGACGTTGGAGCCGCCGTGACCAAAGTCGGACAGCTCAGAAAGATGGCAAGGAAGTTAACCAAGGAAAACGAAGCCCCAGCAGGCGGCGAAGAAGGCGAGGACGGCACCGTAACGACTCCCAACCGTCCGGTTCCCATCACAACACTAGGTGGCGCCACCTCAGAGGAAAGCAGTGTCGAGGCTGCCAAACGACAGATGAGATGGGTCGTGCAGGTTAGCGAGTACTGGCCCGTCTCGCGGCTTGCGGCAATGACAGAACGGGAGATGAAAGAAATTCTGGACGGAGAGGTCGCCCACGAAGGAGCCAGGATCCCCGGCCTCTCGACGGACGAGAAGAAATCACATCACGGGCTCGACTTTGATCATCCCCTTCCCAAACAGACCAAAGGCCGCATCCTCCTCGCTGGATCTGGGCCAGGTCACTCTTCTCTTCTCACAATCGCGACGCACAAGGCATTGACGAAACACGCTGACATCGTACTCTCCGATAAACTTGTTCCAGCGCCTGTCCTCGAGCTCATCCCGCCGCACGTCGAGGTTCGGATTGCGCGGAAGTTCCCCGGAAACGCGGACGGCGCACAGATGGAAATGATGGAACTAGCCGTAGAGGCTGCTAACCGCGGCCTGACCGTTGTCAGGGTGTGTGTTGTTATCCCTGCGATCTTTCTTTGATCTCGCGCGCTAACAAACTCGTTTCTTAATCGCCACCTGCTCTCTATTCGATATACTATATACGTACAATCTAGCTGAAACAAGGCGATCCGATAGTGTATGCCCGCGCTGGTGAGGAGCTCGCCTACTTCCGTGCACACGGCTACGCCCCGATTGTCCTTCCAGGACTCTCCTCCGCGCTCGCTGCACCCGCATGCGCCGGAATCCCAGTAACGCACCGTGGCGTCGCCGAGTCCTTCGTCGTCTGCACCGGAGTAGGGCGTCAAGGCAAGGCAGTCTCTCTCCCAGGATACGACCGCGCACGCACCGTCCTCATACTCATGGGGGTCGCGCGACTCAGCGAGGTCGTACACGCACTAGTGACGATCGCACATGGGGGCCGACGGGATGGCCCTGCCTACCCGGCGTATATTCCGATCGCGATCATTGAGCGTGGCTCGATGCCAGATCAGAGGGTCCTCGTGTCGACGCTCGAGGATGTGGAGAGCGCGCTGGCGAATGTAGGGGAGCAGCGACCGCCGGGAATGATCGTGATTGGGTGGGCTGTGTTGGCGTTTGGACGAAGGGACGGGGAGGGCGGGGATGCTGGGGATGGGGTGCTCGAGGACGTTGAAGTTGATACGGAGGAACAAGAGCGCCGCGATCGACAGCGCATCGTAAGGTGGCTTGGTGGTCGGAAGTGGGATGCTTGGGAAGGGTTTGGCGCGGGATGGGCAGATCTTTGACCGTGCAATTACTGATCGGCTGCGTTGACATCAGGGGCAGCGGGTAGCAATGTAGGTTTTCGGTTTCATATACTTTCTCTGCGACAATGTATACTGCATTTCTGGTGACGAATATATGTTGTGTGTACTCTTCAGATAAATACCTGAAAGCGAGCCTTCCGCATCGGAAAACTCGCAATGCAAGCTACAACGGGACGATCTATCCAACCCGGACACCAAGCAACGTAACTTTCTGACAAACGTCGTTCGCTGCAAGCATGGCGTTAGAGGCCCATGTGTCCGCCGGGGAAGACGGCCCGGTCCGAGTCACCTCTATGCCGAAGCACGCGGTCAAGCCTATCGGACAATCGCCAAACATCACGCCATCAGACTGCATCCCGCGGACCACTGTGCATCCAGTATGAATCGTAGGCTGCTCAATGGTGCCTCTCCACGGTCATCATCACCTCAGACGCATTTCCTACCGGAGGAGCCGGCTTTCGATTCCGAAGTCGCTGCTACTGCATCAGAAAATATCGATAACGTCTTATCAAGGCCATCACTTCACAAACTGCACCTTGAATGTTATGACGAATGCGTCTTCAACGATTTACCGCAATACCTCGTCCGTATCAGTGACATGAGGATCTACAGCCGCAGCGAACTCTGGAAAATTTTCCGGCCTCTCGTAGACACCATAACCTTTGACTTGGAGAAGGCGAGACATACGATGGAGTCCGCTGGTGAAGTACAGCTAAGGAAAAATTGCAAGGTTAGTTGATATGTTTTCATTCACGCTCTCGGAATCCTGATGCGAGGTCGTGAGTAGGACAGCATCAAACGACTCCTCAAATATGCGATGTTCTCGCATCGCTGGGGCGAAGAAGAACCCGAGTTCAGGGACATGTCCAGCAAGGTTCACGGCCGACGACCTACTCCAGAGGGTTTGGGGTATCGAAAACTCCAGCGTTTCTGCGAAAAGGCGAAAGAGTATGGCTGCGAGTACGTGTGGTCAGACACATGCTGTATCAACAAAGAGAGCAGCTCTGAATTGGAGGAGGCGATCCGGTCGATGTACCGGTGGTATAGGGATGCATTCGTGTGCATCGTGTACCTGGCCGGGTCTTCCTCTGTCAGGGACTTCCCTGAGGAACCCTGGTTTACGAGGGGGTGGACATTACAGGAGCTTCTAGCGCCGGAAAGACTCCGAATGTACGGCAAGAACTGGCGTCCGATCTGTCCGAAGGCAAAGGACGTGCGAGGAGACTCTGACTTTCCTTTTCCCAACGACAAACTCAGCGACTTCATGCTTCACTCCATCAGTAAAGTCACCCACATTTACCACACCAACATTCGAGACTTTAATTTGAGATCACCACATCTCCTGGTGGCGACAAAGATGAGGTGGGCTTCAAAACGAAAAACCACTCGCATCGAAGATGTCGCCTACTCCCTTCTGGGAATCTTCGACATTATGATGCCGATTGCATATGGTGAGGGAGAAAGGGCTTTCCAGAGACTACTTGAAGCTATCGCAGAGCGCTCTGGTGATCCAAGCTTCTTTGCCTGGGCCGGACCATGTTCCCGACTTTCCCTAGCATTACCTTCCTCACCAGCATCCTACGATACAGTCGTTGCCAGGCCCTATTGTGACCACGATTACGCCATCCAAAAGCGTGGTATCCAGCTCAAACTACTTGTCATACAAGTGCAAATTGTCCGTTCGGACCAAAACTACGTACTCCAACCAAGGGACCCCAACTTGGCACAGAACATGACGATAATCGGCCAGTTTATACGTAATCCCCAAACCGAACTCGACCTGGAGCATTTCTATGCGGTCGGTGTGGTAGATTTCCGATTCGATGGATCGTTCGGCCCCGGGGGGACCGACATAGGGTGTCTTTCACCAGGGAAGAGTCATTTTTGCATCCTCATGCGGATCGCTCGAGGCCGCGTAGGGTCAGGTGTGGAGTTGGCTTGCAGGAGGATCGACACGAAAGGGGTCTTGCCGTTGATCGAATGCAAAGTCGAGTATCGGGAAGCGCTCAAGATTGCTCTTCTCGAGCATACTCGTTTCTTGTTCATTTGATGGGATTAAAAGCTGCGCTTGAAGGATGTAAATGCATAGAGCAACGCTGGACATTAGGTAATTTGATTATGGACTGCACTAAAAAAATGTGATGCATGATGGCAGTGCGCTTTGCAAGGAGTTCCGACCAGGAGGCATCTGTTCAGGGGGCTGCGCGGACACGCGCTCAGGCCATCCTGGTCTCGAACGTCCATCCGCATTTGGATGACTAAGCTCATTCAGGCGCGAAGTTGATTTCCCATGTCCACGGGGTTCCGAGGACCGTCAAGTATGATACCCTGTGACACACAGCAATGGATGTAGGGAAAAGCCGAACCACAGCCCCAAGAGGGACGACCAGGGCGCCAGAGGATTTAAAATCCCAACCAACACTTCCAGTCATTGCTCAGCATGTCGTCGCAGCCCGAGCCTGTTGATCCCAGAGATGCCATCTTATCCGAATCAGCCTTGCGCGAATTATACTTGGAATGTTTCGATGAATGCGTCTACAACGACTTGCCGCAATACCTTATTCGCATCAGTGATATGAGGCTTTTCGCCCGTGAAGAACTTTGGGAGGTCTTTAGGCCTCTCGTGGACACAGTCCCCATTGACCTGGAGAGTGCGAGGAGCACAATGGAGTTATTTGCAACACGAGATTGGGAACTGAAGAAAAGATGCAAGGTTACTCAATACGTTATGTGGTCAGATTTCAAACAAATATCTGATCGAGAACGTTACTAGGCGATAATCAAAGAACAGCTCAAGTTCGCTATATTCTCACATCGGTGGGGCGTTGGAGAGCCCACGTTCAGGGATATGTCAAGCAAGATCCACGGCGAACGGCCCACTCCAGGAGGCTCAGGATACAGGAAGCTCCTCCGCTTCTGCGCAAAAGCAAAGGACTACGGATGCGACTTTGTCTGGTCGGATACGTGCTGCATCAACAAGGAGAGCAGTGCGGAGTTGGATGAAGCAATCCGATCGATGTATCGTTGGTACAGTGACGCATTCGTATGCATCGCGTACTTGGCGAAATCCTCCTCTGTCGACGACTTCCTGCGCGAGCCGTGGTTTACGAGGGGGTGGACATTGCAGGAACTTCTAGCACCACAAAGGCTGAAAATGTTTGGCAGAGACTGGTACCCAATCTGTCCCAAGGCGAAAGAGGCAGAGGTGTCCCCTCCCGACTTGGAATTCAAAATTGCCTACCATCCTAATGACAAGAAAAACGAATTCATGCTTGATGCCATCAGCAAAGTTACTGGAATTGAAGTGAAGACTATCCAACATTTCCAATCACAGGTTGCATATACCACCGTAGCTCAGAAGATGGGGTGGGCGTCGAAGCGCAAGACGACCAGACTCGAGGATATTGCCTACTGTCTTCTGGGAATATTTGACGTCACCATGTCAATTGCATACGGCGAGGGACATATGGCGTTTCGTAGACTACTCGAAGCCATCGCACAGCGCCATGAAGATATAACGTTCTTCGCATGGAGCGGATCCTGTTCACCATATTCCTCCGCCTTGCCCTCTTCCCCAGCTTCCTATACAACACCGCTCACTAGCCGATATGGCGGTGATACAACTTTTACTGTCCAGAAGCATGGTGTCCTGGTCAAAATGCTGGTCATACGGGTCCACTTCATCCCATCAAGCAATCGCTACACACTTAGGCCAGTGGACACAGGGCTCGCACGACAAATGACGATAATAGGACAGTTTCCAGAGCCCCATTACGGCCTGAAAGAAGACTATGCTATCGGAGTTGTCAATTACAGTCGGCGAGACCGTCCTGGTTTCGACAGGGAGTCTTATGGTCTACTTCGCGCCAGGAAGCATTATTTCTGTGTGGTAATGCAAAACCCTTGGTCGGGACATGATATCGGGCTGATTTCCTGGAAAGTGGAAATGGGAGGTATCTTGCCAATGATAGAATGCCGGATCGATTACGAGACACGAATACAGACGATCTGCCTTAGACACTACACCCCTGGTATATGGGGTGGTTTATAGCTGACTTCGTAGTGCCTTACCAAAGCGAACATACATTACTGTAGAATAGGTACTCATGTATGTACATATTCATGCGCGTCAAAAGTTGCTTCAATCCCGGAAGTTACCGCGGCAGATCCATCATTCGGACCACTACCTCACCGTCCTCAGACAATCTGACGCGGAGCCGATCTTTCGAGTGCCATACTTGTAATCTTCATGATTCGCGCCACCCGACTGACAGCTTGCAACGAATTCCTCAGTGTTCAGGTGGGATGCTTGAACGAGCTCTCCGGGAATCCGGATATTTGTGCTTTACCGACTTCGGTTCCGAAAGTGACGGTCGGGAGCATTTCTCTACCGTGCGTCCCTCGCGTCACACATTTGATCTTTCATATGCCAATGATCCGGGGTGTACGAATATGATAGTTGATAGTAAGTCCTCATCGCTCCATAGAAGTGATGGGGCGGATCCATGGCGCCACACAATCCATTTTACGTGCCATTGTAGTCTCTAGTGTCAGGGTTACCAGAGGTGGTGACGTTGTGTTCTTTGTTCGTCACTAACTTGGGTTAGATTCTTCGGCAGGTCAATACATAGATCGGATGCTTCGATATGATGGAAGCATCCGACAGGAGCGAGTATGTAGTTGGTGAGTGTTATATAGGTTGAACGATCTTGCTCGGTTCCCTCTACCGAGTCCTTTGTTACTCGAAATGTATATCCCACTCGGGTCGACCCTTCTGCATTTTCTCCAACTCCCTTTATCACTCTCGGATTCTGATCAACCAGGCCTGCACTCTGTAGTCCCTGATGAACAGCTCAGGCATCATCACAGTCGTAAAGATTTAGGAAACCTTTCGCCATACCACGA
>JBBPQP010000638.1:0-20097 GCA_038092555.1 Boletus subgraveolens
GTCATCCCTTGACCCAGTGTTTGCCTGCTGTTCTCCGCGCACATACGCGACATGATTGTCAGTGAGCCAGCGAGTGCGCTACATTTCCCGGTTACGACCGTCCATTGAACCGGAGACATGCCAACGGGTGAACTTGGCCTCGTCGTAAGCACACTGGCAAACGGCTATCGAGACTGTAGCCTTCTGGAAATGCTATGCATCTATCACCGAGAACGCGTTCTTCATTTTCGAATGTGAAATGTGCTACAACTCGCGTGTCGTACTACTTTAGAGGTCCGCGCGTCGCAAGGTCGAGGACAGCTCATGTCAACCGCAACGTTTTCTCAACGTTGCAATGGCAGCGTGATTTTTATTTTTTATTTTTTATTCCTTTGGTCACGCCGTTAGGTAGCCTCGGGTCTAAAAACTGCTTATAACGGGCATTGGTCGAAAGAGTTCTGCTGTGTGCTGATCTGAAGCGCTCACTGAGCCCTCCCCCCCACACACAAGTCCTTTCGTCCTTGCTGCTCTTCCTTATCATGATCTTTCAAGCTGTCAAAGAGACGGGTGTATCGCTCTACGTAGCTAAACTGGAGCAGTATGGTGAAGTCAAAGACATACCTCCAGTAAGCGATGCTTTACACACTTGCTCTCCCGCGTCGACTCACGCTCCGTCCGGCCCTAGTCATCGATCATCCGTCTTCTACACACCAACAGTGCGCCTCCAGATGACCAACGGGAGGAAGTCCGTAGTCTGCTCGCAGAGCCCAAGGCCGAGTTGGAAGCGATGGAGGATGATATTACCCGCCTACAGGCTCGTCTCGCCGACATCCAGCGTCGGAAGTGCGAGTTGACGTCTTACGTCGAGGACCTCGGTGCGCTCCTTTCCCCGATCAAACGGATGCCCCCGGAGATCATGGCCCGGGTGTTTGACTTTTGCGGCGACGTCCATGTTCGTGGACCTCACTGCGAGCCCAGTCGGCGTGCACCGCTGCTGCTCGGGAGTGTATGTCGCAGCTGGCGTGGGTTGTCCCTCGCCATGCCCAGACTATGGACAGCGCTCTACCTCGAACTCCCCACCTCGGGGATGTTCGATAAACAAGAAGAGATCCTCCACGCATGGATCCAGCGCTCACGCCCATTCCCCATCTCATTATGGTTATGGAACGACTTTCTGACGGACGACGTCCCCGCTACCTTTCTCCGCCGACTCAGCCGCATCATCGCGGACAACGCCGATCGCTGGCGTGCCATCTTTGTCCATTTCCCCGCAGCCACGCGGGATTGGGATTGTTTCAGTGCCCTCGTGCGGTGTCAGATGCCAGCACTGGAAGAGCTCGAGATCTCGCCCCAGTGTACACCCTGGGCCCCGTTCCGGCCCGAGTTTTTACCCCGTTTGAAAGAGTTGCAGATACCCGCCGGGGCGATGCCGGATAGCCATAGAACGTTACCGTGGACACAGCTCACACAGCTTACCCTCCGAGGTGGATACCGACCGGCCGACATCGAGGAGCTGCTCTACATCCTCACCTGTGCCCCTCTGCTCACCCACCTCCACGTCGAGATCACACAATACAAGTGTGAGACCAAGTGGGACGGTTCTCGAGACCGCATCTCGATGCCCTGTCTCGCCACTCTCGTCCTCGTCACGATCAACAATCACGAGGAGTGTATCAACCATCTCATGGACGCCCTCACGACGCCGATGCTCCGCGACTTTCAGCTGCTCACGCGCGTCTGGGACACGAGCAACATGACCACGAGCTGGTGTCACGAGAGCTTCCTCGCACTGCTCGCGCGCTCCAAGTGTTCCCTCAACCACTTCACTCTCACCGCCATCGACATCACGAGCGCAGAGTTGCGTCAGGTGATGGAACGGTGTCCGTCGTTGGTCTTGTTGAAACTCAATGGGGCGGATATACCTCGTTTGATAGCACCGCTTCTCAAGGACATGATCCACGAGTCGGACAGCGATCGAAATAATTTACCACTTGCGCCTTGGCTGAAAGCCATCTCGCTCAGCTGCGAGTCGAAGGACGCGCTAGATCACCGGATCGATGACATTGGGCTTACGTTTGAGCAAGCGTTTGCACAGCTCGTGTCGTCTCGGACGACGAAACGGGAACTCAACAGCAAGGTTCTCAAATTGAAATGGATTCACTGGACGATTTGGTGGGATTGGTGTAGACAGCAGTCTCCGGTGCAGGCACATCCTCATCCTGAGCTGGAGGGACGTCTTTCGAGACTGTGTGCGGAAGAGGTCGACGTGGGGGTGTCTTCCGCCGCATACAACAAGTACAAGCGCGTCTCCTAGACTCGCCGAGGAGACCACTGGCTGGTCCAGTGCAGTCACTAATTTTGGGCCATGAATATTTTTGGGCGATATAATCATACATATTCTTACACTTGGAACTAATGGATAGTACATCATAGGGTACAGGGAGCATGTACGTATTTCAATCGCCACAATCTTACACAATGCAAAAACAAATAACTTAGAATGGCTATGCGAACACGAGGCGAACCCATTGATGAGTGAAATGAATAGGTTGCGCACCGGGATATCTCGGGCGTGGATCAAGATGAAGTCATAAATGATTACGCCGCGGCATGCAGGTGATATCAACGCAACTGCGTGTCTTATCGTTTGTGATGCCGAACAGGCCGAGCGATAACGAATGGACAGCTTTCTTCAAACTTGGAGATGCAAACATTCCAGAATCGTGTGTGGGACTGCAAAGGTGACAGATGAGATAAGTTAATTGAACCCATCGAAGTGCCCCTTCAGAATTCTCTCTCCCATAGGAGAAGGGGCACGACGAGGACGTGTCTGCCCAACGATGGTCGCTGACCGTCTGGATTTGCGGTTGGGTAGAATATTGGTCGCGGTGGGTGAGACAGCAGAGTTTGGAGGGGGCTGGGGGTTGCCAGGCTGGGGTATATCAACCACAGGAGGCTACGAGACATCAGATCAGATGTATGAAAAGTGCAAATACAATTAACAAATATACCCTGCCGAGATGACCACTTAGGGAGAGGCGTCTGAGAACATTGACACCCCTTTCGTGATGAGAGTCTGTTACTGTGGGTTGAGATTGGAATCGACCGATGGTATTGGTACTAGCACGACGAGCGTGGGCGGATGATGTAGGTTCTTCAGTTGGTTCGTCTGTTGGAGAAGAATGTTAAAGGGACGAAACTACATGACACGACATGCAAGCACACACCTTCGATGACGGGGGGCGGGGCAAACCCACGGAAGGGGAAGGTGGCGGAAGTTTTAGAGGGGGACTGGGACAAAAAGTAGAGGATAGGTGAACTGGAAGAAGCTGGGATGCGTGTAGCGGGGAAATTTGGGGTGAGGAGGCAAGGAGACGAGGAGGGGGAGTTGGATGACTCGGAAGATGATGGAGAACGAGGGCGAAGATGCTGAGTAGAGATTGGGATTGGCTTTGAGTGCTGGACGCTATCCTGGACGATGCGAGTGTTGTTGGTCGAGTTCTGGCTCATTATGGAGATGTGGGGAATATTCAGGGGGGGGAGAGGGAAGGAAATATGAGTTAAGCCATCAACCCAAGATCCTTTATAAAACCCCGACAATGGCAATTCCCGGTTTGTAAGTCAGTCCTAGCACGTGCCCTCATCCTCGCCGCTCAAAAACCTGGAGCCGAGACGCCATTCCCCGGATCGACAGTGCCACTCGCTTATTAAACCCCAGCGGCCGTGTGAAACGCCGCCCTGGCTGGCGGGGACAAGACTCAATAGAACGATTTCGTGCCATCGAACTGGATAATTGGCAGAAATACAGAAACCCGTTCGGAACACAGTGCCACTCCCCGAAAAATGGGCGCAGAGACATTTCCTGTAATAGGATTGCCATCAAACGCTCACACATTCCGGAAAGGTTATCTGGATATTCCAAGATCCGCGATCCAAATAGAAACCCCGCGAGATTAAAGAAATTCGAGCAAGACATTCGGTGGTTTTGCATTCCCAATGCCGCTCCAGATATGTACCGAATTATCAAGGAACTTGATCACTAAAAAATGCTGACGAAGGCTTGCACGTATCAATGGAACCCTGGTATTCGCCATCGTCTCTCGTGTTCTTGCAGGCATTTTCAACTGTGTCGGGCAGCACTGATCCTCCCTGTCAGTATTCAGTTGGGACAATACAATAGAGCCCCGTTTGATGAAGTTCCGAATTTCTTGTGACAATATTAATGACAGGAAGTTGACGGCTCATCCTAGTAAGTGTGCGCTCGGCCCCGGTGAATGCTGATCGTCGGTCGCGGACTGCCGAACACACCATTTTTTGAAATGTTACCAGCACTCGTCCTCAGAAATTCTGAAGAGAATGGTTGATGGGCCGATTAAACAATTCCTGTGGGCTCTGATACGTGTATCATCTGTAATGGGGTTTATCCCCTTATGAACTCGCCATCACTTCCCAGATATGCCCGCTATCCGTCCGCCTTGCATGCCAAAAATTGTTGATGTTGTCTTACTCCTCGGACCCTCCTGTGACTCAGCCTCGGTGATACTGCTGAGCAATCTGAGCGGGCGCAAACTGATTACCATATGTAAATCTCCGCCAGGCGAATTTCAAATTGCTCTACCGTGATCGTGATCATGATCAAGGCACGACATATCTTTGAGGGGTATACACGGAGTACTTATAATTCTCTCTCGCCTTGCTATCAACCCTACGACCTCCTGCTTAACTTGGTGGAGACCTCCATATTCTTTATTATTTAGACGATGTTGAGTTCTTATCTCTGATAAATCCCCAACACAGAAGCGACTTGCAACAACTAGTCCAAATTCCTTTTTTTTTTTTTTGAAACGCACTCCTGAGTCTCCAATATTTTCACTGATGATCGAACACGTAACACCCGCAAGTCATCTGATCATTCGAGCTATCCAATTTGGGAGACGTGAGCTGGTGAGTGCCACAATTAGCAATGGGAGGCTGAAGGCTGCTCCGATCTGCCATAAAAGTCGTCTTGATGGGCCTTGACGGGCTCTGGACCAGCATCAGCGCACGGTCATCGTATCCGCATGCCTGGATGAACCTTCATTGATCTTGAATATTTATTTGTTGCCAACACTTGCGGTGATTCCTTGATAACTCTATCGATTAGCCTCGTCACTAATACCTTGTCCATTAGGTCGAGCAAAGCTAGCACAGTCTTTTCATTGGTATGTCGAGGTACGACATCGTGGAGCCGCCACTGGAGCAGCCCCACTTTTATGAACTTGGATCACTCCACATGCGTCACTGGTACAGGTTCAACTTGGGTGTTTCCAAAGT
This sequence comes from Boletus subgraveolens, assembly GCA_038092555.1. Lineage (NCBI taxonomy): Eukaryota > Fungi > Basidiomycota > Agaricomycetes > Boletales > Boletaceae > Boletus > Boletus subgraveolens. The sequence goes on from JBBPQP010000638.1 coordinate 5,293, forward strand.
GTTCGAAAAAAGAACACTCCGTGAGAGCTGTTCCTCTGCTCAACGGGAAAATCGCAGTTCGCAGCGGATCGTGTGGAGCTCACACCTCAGACGTTCACGCGTACCCTCCCATCATGTCCCATGTCACACGTACAACCAACTTCACAACCAGATTCGCAAGATCTTCCACGCGGCCTTCCGAGCGGAGCGTTCCTGGAAAATCGTACCATCGGGCCCAGAGAACGGAATTCCACAATCATATGTATCCCAAGTCACGCATATTTCTGCCGGAGATCCAGGCCTCATAAACGAGAGGTCGACAAGTACTCACACACTCTTCATCCCTCCGCTTTTTTCACACCCTCAACATGCAGGATCCTTTTAGTTGTCGTGTCCCTTTCCTTGTTTCACCAATACCGACTGTGTCGCAGATTCTCTGCATATTGGACATGGCCGGATCTTGAACCGCTTTGACTCTTCCCTTGCCGTGTCCTGCGGCTTATCGACTGGCAAAATGGGGTCGATGATACAGTCCAGACACCCATACATCAATCCACGTCGAGGCGATGACGGGAGGATATCGACGTACAATAACATTCTTCGTCGTCCCCCGGAAGCTTCCGGGCTTCCCGGGTCTACTTTCTAGCTGCCAGGGGATAATCCATCCTTTTCCCCACCAGGCTGTCACTGGACCGTGCCATCCGGGCATGGTCATATTCAATCATGCTACGCTATTCAGATGCGAACCCCAGGATCCGTGTTGGTGTCCCAGGGGTATTATAACCAACTACCACACGGAGAAGCCACCGTGGTAGCTGGCGGACAAGGTGTCTCCCCGAGTTGCGTGCCGCTGGGCCTGCCAAGTACGCCAGTAGTCTAAAGACTAGACGTGCCGTCACCTCCTTTGTCCAAGTCTGATTGAGATTCCGGACGCTACCATGTAGTAGGCATGGATGACACGTTCCACAAGCAGTGTCAATTGATGCGTCAGATATTTGTGCTGTACTGAATGTTTGTGGGATAGGACTCTATGGAAGGCTTTGGGTACACGAAGAGTCTGAAGAAGATTGATGTCAAGGATGCCCCACAGGGGTGTGCGATAATCGGGCAATACCGGGTCTGTCTATTTCCTATGTACGGATCAAAAGACGTGGAAATACATCAACGTTACAGGACCTCACCTGCATACTGAATGGTGTTATGGATAACATCCGCGTGTTCCGTGTCGACTGCAAGGAATGGTTCGAGAAGTATAGTAAACAATGTGTGGTTCTTTCATCGTGCAGTCAGCTGAGAAACGCCAAGCGTGGACCTCTGAACATGTCAATGACATTCACTGTCGATAGATGGACCATGCATGCCAGTTTCGATTGCCAACCCAGACACCAAGTCTCAGTTGAGGCAAACACTCGAACTGCTATACTGAGAGTCTGGGATCGCCAACTCTGGCAAGACATATGGGGCGCGATTTTTCACCATCATACATTCGTCATTGGAGTACAGGCAATATACTAGTACCTGGAGACTTTGATGGAAGTAGGTCACTGCGTGATACACTCTCAAGTGAACACAGTTCATGTGCTATTAGGTGCATAGGATTGGATGCGACCGGCGTCGACATGGCTGCCCTCTGCAAAGCGACCAATGAATTCCTCCAAGATATGCCACCAAATGGCGTCGATCAGTCCACTTCTACTAGACCTGTTAAACCTAAGTTCGTTTGGCCCTTTTGTGTTTATCCGGCTGCACGAGCGTAAGCGTACATATGTTTTCTCTTCTCGGGAGAGGCATCGACGATGCGCGTCCGTTCCAGAGAAGCCTGGGATGGCGTGAGCACCGAACAGAACATCTATTCAAGTAGGGGGACGCACGTACCCCATGAGCAGACGCTCGGCGAAATTTCCTGGAACAGCTCTACAGAGTGAAAGAGGTGAATGTGGACTATGGTGCTACAAACCCTCAAGTTAAAATCCACGCCATTTACGGACACGTTTCTGCATGCATGCACGTTTCGGAGAGCCAGGGTGACATGGGGGCATATCCTGATCGAGAAGGACGAGGGCCGACGAAAATGCATGGTGGTGCACCTCGGTACGTACTTCAAGTTGACGAAGACGTACAAAAGACGAAGACGAAGACGAGGTCATCGAAGCGAGTCGTAGCTCTCTCGCTGGGCCCCAAACATGGAGCTCGCTTCCGTTCGTGTTCATCATGTCCTCTATGGGCAAGACACACCACACAAAAGACCATGGTTCTTTTCAACAACAACAACACCTTTTGTTTGGACCCCCGGGTCTATCGCTGGAACCTAGAATTATCACCGAGAAAGCCAAGTCATGACACGATGGACTGGCTGGGCTGTTTCGTGACAAGAAAATGACATTGTCAGAGGTAGGTTTGACGAGAAGGGGTGATGGTGGAACGTGGCACTTGGGACGTGACGTGCGAAGACTCTGTCTCTCCCGTTCCTTGTTCTCCATCGCCGGCTTGGAGGCAACCATCCATGACAACGAGGGGGTTTAATTTCGGGCTCGCGGTAGAGTTGGGTCACCCCTGGTCTCATCTCCGAGTTGGCAGGCACTCACGTACGCATGACGCCATGGCCTTGAAGCCCTGAAGGAGACAGTAGTGGCCATGGTACTACGTACACAGATAAGCAACATCTATAATCCGACCATGGCTGTATCACTTGTACCCACCCAAACACCATTCATATGCATTCATCATCACCACCCGGAACGCGGCGTGAGTGCACCCTCACAACCGTACTCCCACACATGCACCTCATCGGACGCATATGTAGACAATAAAGCTACTGCCAAAACAAGCCGTTCCGATCTATTGGATGACAGGAGTTTACCGAACTCACTGATCGTAAACACGCGCACGTCACCGAGTGTGTTTTCGGCCGGCGACAAAAACCAGCGTGGGTAAGTTATTTGGGTAGTATTCATATTTCTCTATCTCACCCGCCCTCGAACTAGAGTAGATTTCCAGCGAGCGTCGGGTTGCACGAGCCCCTGTCCGAGCGTGTTTGCATTCCGCCGGCGATGAAAGCCGGCGTGGGTTTACTTGCGGTAGTATTCATGCTTCTTTATCTCACCCAGCCCTCGAACTTGGGGTAGATTTCCAACAAGCATCGAGTCACGCGCACTTGAGAGCTGTCGAGACTCGAAATCGCACAGCAATAGATCATGTGAATCGCGCAATTGGTGATGGAATCACCGCCGAGAATTCTTTTGGGGGATTTGAAGTACCATGATAGCGTGGATCTCGCTTCCTGTTCGTCTAACCCAGGGCAAGGTTATAGCCTCGTTGCCGCCAGCATCACAAGCTGGGTAGCTTTTTGATTGATAGGGTAGTTTGAACATGCTTGGGTATGACGGTTGTGACGTTATAAGGCGGGCATGCAGGGCCTTGCATTACTAGAGTCGACTGTTTAACCTCGAGATAATAAACTAGCACTAGGCATTAAAAGGTGAGCCAGAGAGACTATCTGGCATGTGGGGCCACCGAAATGAACGTATGAATAATGAGTGTGTAATCCAGATAATACGTGGCTGGGTATTCCGCAAGAAATAAAGATATCCCAAGGGAGCAAAGGTGGAGCAGGAGGGAGGTTGTGCTGATGATATTATACATTGGCGCAAAATGCCGCGAGAGAAGAAAAGTAAGGTAAAGGAAGGTGAATCGAACAGGGAACAAAATAGACCGATGCGCGATCAATCTAGGAAGGCGAGTTCACTCAATCTGCGACTCTCCACGTCTTCAATATGCCTCGTCTCCCTGAGGATGCTTCCTAGACTGTGGATGGTCGGGCTGATCGCCGTCCTTGGTGCCTGAACCGCAGGATGAGGAATAGTTTGGAGATCTGCAACGGAAAGTGTACTCGAACTCGGCATCTTGAGGCTTCCCGCTACAGTGCGGCGGAGATTGGAAAGGGAACGAGTCCCAAGACTAGATAATGAGGACCCAACAACCTTGCGTCCTCGATGGCCTGAATCAGTCGTGCGCCTGCGGGAAGCAGGTGAGCGATTGTTTTCCTTTTCCCGGTGGTGGTCTGATTGTGACTGTGATTCCAGTGTTGACCCTGCACATTGCGATGAAAAAGTGTACGATGTAGGACTCTCCACAATTGTGGGGGAAGTTGAAAACTCGAGCGCACTAGACACGATGATTTGCAAGTTGGGCGGCGGTAGCAGGGGAGGCGGTGTGATTGGTGTGATTGGTGATTGCTCCGAGGGATCCTCATGTAAGACCTCGAGGTACGAAGAGGTTGACAATGGAGGAACAGAACTACAAATTGAAGGTCTGCTCATGGGAGGTAGATCCGTCTTTCCCTCGCCTGATCGACGGCGCAAAGCGTCCGTGTCGAGAGGGACGGAAGATGAAGGCGATGTTAGCATAGACTGAGGACGGGTCCTCGTTCCCTGCAAGTAAGGAGGGGCTGAGGGTCCACAATCCGAATCGCTACTCTCAGAGGTTCGGTTCGTAGCCAACCAACTTGTCTTGAACCGTTCCGCTTCGCTTAATCCGTCGAAAGTTATGCTAGACGGTGAGGGAACGTAGCCAAAACGTTCATCTGCCTCCCGTTCCTGTTGGCTGAGATCTTTGCGTGGAGGAAGGAGTCCGCGTTCTCGAAGAGCGGCCTCTCTGTGTTCTTTAGAGACGAAGCTGTTCGGAAGTGTTGGGGAGACTGCGATCGTGGCTCTGGGGGAACGGGGTCCTTGCGTGGGTGGTGCCATGTCCGCCGGTAAAGTCCGCGTCGATGGCCGAGATCGCAAAGCTTGAGAGGTGGATATCGAGGGGATGGAAATATTGAGTTTCGACGTTACACGGCGGATCAAGGTCGACTTGGCGGGGGGTTTAAGAGCGTCGACGGAATCACTGGGTGAAACGGTCAGAACCGACATCACAAGCCCAGCTAAGAAGTTATTGGAAACGGAGGTGCAAAGGGACATGAGGAAATGAACGTGGGGCAAAGATAAGATGAGAACCAAGGAGCACACCCACCTCGCGACGCCGGACTTTGAAGGTATCCTGGATGACCGCTCGGGATGACTGGTGTGAGGTGGCTTGTCCAAGGAGAGGGTTATATGTGTGCTCTCCGTGAACTTCTCGGGCGCTCCGTGCGGCAACTTCTTCCCGTTCTCAGGGATGCTCACGAGGTGTTCCCCCGACTTGGGACCACTCTTTGGCACGGGGATGTGAATGATATGAGGCCGGTCGCACTCAGGCGAAGACTCGTCGGTGTCTTCCTCGCTTGAAGAGGGAAGGGTTGGGACCGGGATGGAACGCAGGCGAAAGCGGCGAAAGGGATCGAAACTCGTGTTCGAAGGCATGATTCGTCGTTGCTGACAGGTGCCAGTTTAACGTAGAGATGAGAAGGAGGGGAGATGGGCTGGCAGCCTGGGAAGGGGAAGGTTATAAAGGTGGAGCTGGCGTGACCAAAGAGACTACTGTGACCGAGGGAGGGATAACCGAAAATCAATGGGGAAGGTCCGGGAACCGATTCTCAGGTTGTGAGGTGAGAGGCTCGTAATAATTAAAAGGATATGATGTAGTATACTGCCACGGGCGAATCCCATGAGGCTGACCTTGCCGTTCTTCGTGTTCGCCGCTGATACTGCCAGTGCAGGGGCAGGTCACCATCTTCTTGGTGGAAACCGATTTGAAAGATGAAATGGGATGACATTTCATTGTATCATTACATGCCAAATCAGGTGACAACTTCTTCTCCAAACCCTTTTCTAGGTCACCATCATGCGCCCGGGGACTCGTTTGAGGGTTCTCCCTGCACAGCTCAACTCGCTTTCTTAGGCAGTCGCCACGATGCACATCAGCCTCTGAAACAGCGCCGATCCGTATCGGAACTCTCCTTCTCCTAGTGCTTACAGAGAAGACCGCTAGCAACCGATCTCAAGACCGGCCAAATTGACGTTGACAACCCCATTTGTCACTGACTTGATCACACGACCGCTCCATCATCGACCGTACGGCTCCTTCTCTTTTACAACATCTCACGAGGTTGCCAACCCTGTTTTATGGAAATTGACTTCGTTATTTGAGTGCAACTTTCGCCTCCTAGATCTATCTGAGTCTGGCACACACTCCGTAGACAATAGACCTGCCCTGTTTCATAAACTTTGACAGTGTTTGAGTAGAGTACAGCAAACGTTTGTCCAAAGGACGAACAAGGGGAACTCATCTGGCCGTACCTAGCCTAGGTGGCTGGGTATGTAGACAAAAATGTCCGGCACAGACATTCGCAGTGCTTGCAACGCCGGTCCAACTTTGATAATGATCAACGTGGGAGCCGCATGCACGCACAGACTCTTTTCGCTTCAACAACATGTCGCTGTTCAAGCCATATACCTCGAGAACCACGGCAACATCTGAACAGCCTCCAGTCACGGAGTTTGACATCTTGAAGGCATCACACAGGTAAAAGGCTACGTACACATTTCAATGAGTACAGACCGAGTCGCCGAGCAGGTTCCTCCGCGAAGACACAGAGGCAGGGGGCAGCACGTCTTGGAACGATCAGCTCGCGAAAAAGTATTATGATAGCCTCTATCGCGAGTTTGCGATCTGCGATCTCAAGCACTACAAGTCTGGCAATGTGGGTTGTTTTGCTATCCTCTCCAGCTAGTCTTATGCACGATCCCCCCAGTTTGCCCTTCGCTGGCGCACAGAATCGGAGGTTCTCGACGGAATTGGAGAAACATCCTGTGCAAATACCCGTTGTGAACACCATCGTTCACCTTCTCCTCCCGATATCTCAACCCTCGAATTGCCTTTCGCTTACGAGGAACACGAAGAGCAGAAAGAAGCCCTTGTCAAGATCGTGTTATGTCCGAAATGCGTGCGGAAGTTGATGTGGAAGCGAAGGCATGACAAACGTGACGACAAGGAGAAGGGTGTTGAGGAAGTCGGACACGTTATCGAGAAAAGGGAAAATCGAGGGGCGAGCGGTGATGACCTCATAGCCAGTGAGAGGCTACCACCGAGAGATGATTCACTGGTCGCAGAGGACCTGGGAGAGAGACGTCGTCGTAGTTCGCGATCACGGTCCCCACAAAGACGAGGACGCTCTCAACAGTCCAGTTCACAGCGCTAGATCAATTTGTACTTGATTTCGGCCATCATTCAAGTTAGCCGCTGCCGATTTCAAAGTCCGTTCACCGCTTGAAAGTTGACTGGATACTGAGGTTACGAAAGTTTCGGGCGGACTCGTCATCGTTGAACGAGTCGGCGCAGTGGTCAGCCTCTCATGTCCGGCCCCGTGATACCCGTGCAGCCGGTCGAGCGCCAGGACATTCACAAATCATGTCGCATAATCGAGACTCTGTTGAGTGCTCTCAACGACTACTGCGAAGCTACGAGTGCTTTTGTTGCCATACAGAAAAAGCTGTCCAAAGCCCTCAGGGATGCTGCAGGACTGAAAACGAATGCCCAGTTTGCAGGTCAGTTCATTCTCAGTGTTACGGGTCGTCTCCCGCTGAGAATCGCCGCGTTGTCAGCCAATGCGTTTGGTGCGAGTTCTATCGTTCTCGAGATCTTGGCAGATGTCGACAGCAAGTTTGCAAAGATAGCTCAGAAGGAATCTCATACTGTCAGCTCAGAGGTCAAGAAATGGTTCAAGAAACTGGCGGTCAGTTCTCTCCCGACTCTCAGCAACTCGACTAGAATTCCCTGCAGAAAGAGGAAAAGGCGCACGATGAGCGCATGAACGAGACCAATGCTCGCATTAAGCAAGCTGGTAAAGCATACTAGTCCCCAGTTGGACGTTTCTGACTGTTCTATTCAAAGGTCAAGCCTATGAAAAGAAGTCCAAGAAAGGAGCCAAGGATGCAGGCGAAGAACATGCTCGCTATATTGACCTGCTCAGCGTCATTGGTCCTGAGATGTCTCAGGAGAAATAGTGAGTCTTTGCTGTGCCTTTTGAGATCTCGATGTGAGTGATCACCCCGGTTCACCCAGCAACCATACTGTAAATGTCACTCAACAAAATGCCTTGGTAACGTTTAATGTAGCCGCAACTCTCTCTCGCGTCGCAGATGCCGAGTGGACTCGTACCTGCGAGTGCATGCGCCGCATATCTCCTACTATTGGGCCGCTTGGAGAATGGCGTTCGCTTTGCGAAGGGGCTTGGACAGGATCTCTTCCCGATGACCTACCGGATGTGTCTTCCGAAACATCCCCTAAGCAGGCGCCTATTGCTTCAGCAGTATCAGAGTGGGGTCAGACTGGTCTTTCTACACCACTCCGTAGATCGCTCCCCGTCCCCCCTCTCACCAGCCACAATCCAGGATCAATCTCTACCCCGGCAGCAACATCGCTCGATCCACCGCGTTCACCGTTCAGTACGGCTACTCAGAATCAAGGTTCAATCAATTCGATCACTACGCTCTCTGCGTTTCCTTTCCCGCCTACCCACTTCCCTCTGCCCCTGGTCACGAATGAGGCAGAGTTACAACGGCAGCAAACCCAACTCCAAAATCTCCAATCTGCACTTTCTCGCGCTGGTAGTCCTAATCCCGCTCAGTCACAGGGTGCCCTGGCCCCACCTGCTCCTATTATGACCGATTCTCCCAAACAGATAGCAGCCGCCGCCTTGCCGGAATCGCTCGTTTCGGATTCTTCCAGGTCTTCGCACTCTCTGCAGATGTCTCAGACTCCATCAACGTCCCACCAGTCCCCTCCAGACGCGCGTGTCCCTGAAGTGCCTCCTAGACCCGAACCATTAAACCTCTTGCCCGAGGATAAAGAGTCTATCTCTATCAAGCCGATGACGTCAGGAGGGGACCCGAAGAAGCCAATACGTCCTTTCTTGATCGCTCGGGTGCCTCCGCCCTCAGATAAGACCATCAGACCAATACCGCCGTTCAAGAGGGCGGAACATTCTTCGACCGAGAAGGAATTTGGGGGCCACACGAACAACAGCCGAAACGCGCTCAAGAGTCATAGCGTCGATGCTGCGAAGAAGAATCTTGACCGTGCAGACTCCACTCATAGCGCAGGGAGTAATGTCGCAGCCTTACGCAACAAATACACCCGGACGGTTGGTTCTCTTCGGTTTCACCCTTTATCTAATTCACAATTTTTTTCCCTCAAGACTGAAACCCCGTCACAAGGACCGAAAGATATCCCTCGGTTACCGATGAGTGTTTCCGAGATTGCATCTCGGTATCAACCGGTGGACGAACCCCTGTCCCCTTGGCGAACAGCTGCATCCCCTATCGTGGATCATTTCCCATCAGATACCCCTACACACACGTCCCCACGGGATTTGCCTATCGATGAAGACGACGTACGAAGGCGCAAGCAACGCATCGAAGAGCTGGCCGAACTTGAGCTCAAGGAGAAAGAGTACGAACTTCGACAACGCGAACGCGAACTCAACCAGCGAACGCGCGACTTTGAACGCGATCGGCTTCAATTCCTCCATTCCCGTCCTGAACCGAGCAACACCACCGATGTCGGACCCAAAGGTCCGAGGAGCAGCAACAGCCCCTTTCAACACAAGCGCGGTTCGAAGAGCGCCACACACTTTAACGTCCCTTCGACGACGACAAGTGGTTCGGGCGTCTCGTCGTCGTCGTTGACGCGCCCGAGCGCCTCGCATTCACCCACACGCTCACCCCTCTTGCCGTCGAAAGACCACGCGCCATTTTGTGGCTGCGACACATGTTCGGTGGTAAAGTACAAGGCGATGGATGCGTCCCCATCGCCCCGTGACCTTCGTCCACCCGAGCCTCCTATCCTCCTTCGTCCCGAAAGGCCAAAAGGCTGGATCCGTCGGTTGAGTATGCCGTCCGTCAACGTCGCGTTCTCTCTCGATGCAAAGAAGAACGCGAGCGCGTTTAGTCTGAAAGCGGGACTACCCCTTCCCGCTGAGAACGGTCGACTTCGGAAGCGAAGTTTCGAGCACGGTATTAGCAATCGTACTATGAGTGGGATCGGCCGATGACAGGGATGGTCCCTCCTCTCCCACTTTGGATATCTATTGGATTTATTATACCTCGTTTCTCTCTCTCTCTTCGTTCATGGTTTTGGTCTACTTATGATACCCACCATCTTAGTTTTTTTGATCTAGTTACGACCATCACGACCTGATGACGCTCTTATCGTTATTGTGACGTGAGATTTGCGTGGATAACATGGGGTTCTCACATGGATATACTATACTATCGGGGTAACCAACCAACATATCGGTAGGTATCGCCAAAACACCAAGAAAAAAATATAAAACATGCATCTCCGGCTCCAACTCCTACTCAATCGCAGTCCTCGGACGACGAACGTGCCAGAATTCCATATCGCCTCCTTTTTACCATTTACCGCTTCTTTTTCTTTTTTCCAGCACCACCACCACCGCCTCCGCCTCCTCCGCCTCCTCCTCCGCCACCCTTCTTACCCTTTTTATTAGTTGTCGAGAACTCTCCTGGTTCTTCCTCTCCGGTGGGATTGTCTGTCGTAGATGGCTCCGCGGCCGAAGGTGGTTCCTCTCCACTTCCAAAGGTCTGCTCAGGGGGAACGGGGGCCGGCCACTCGGAAGCCTGCGGCTCCGATGATACCTCGGGGAAAGCCGGAGCAGGAACAATGATGACGGGATCGGGATCACCCGCACCCTCCGCTGGTAGCGCTCCGAATATACTCCCCGGTGGTTGCTCCTCCGCGGGAGGACCCTCACCCGACTGCCCGAACGCACCGAGTTCGATCTCCCTTTGTTCACTACCACCGCCAACACCAAGGAAGGAGCTTATGCCGCCCAAGCTCTTGGACAGGGATGGCCCTTTGGGCATGGACCAGTCCGAGCCCCCAGTGCCTGATCCGCCGAAACCAAATGAGAACGCCTTGTCGGTGGTGGAAGAGGAGGAAAAGGTTTCCGTGTGCGTTTCAGCAGCGGCAGTGTGGGTGGTTGTATCCCATGATGAAGGACCCCAGTCGAATACCTGCCCACCGTCGGCTGGTGCGGCGGGAGCCTCAGAAGGACCAAGTCCGTCGAATCCACCGGTGGCTGTCGTCTCCTTGACTTCCACGCTCTCAAACGTCTCCTTGGTCTCTGACATCATCTCGACGGACTCTACCACCCTTGTTTCAACGAACTCCGCGGCAGCGCCCAGCTCCCCGGGCGTCCCGGAGTTGAGTTGATCAGGTGGGACCGTATCGGCTGGGGTGTGTCCAGGGCCCGGATCTTCAGGCATGGCAACGTGGTGAGACTGGGACATATCCAGCGCCAGTCCTCCAGAAACGTCAAGTTCAATCTGTACCTGAACCGCTTCTCCAACTGGGTCCACGAAGAACGCGTTTTCCGCCTCACCCAAGGCTGGGGTAGCCCATTCGAGATCTCGAGGCGTGAGTTTGGATGATTCATCGGGCGGAAATTCGCTTCCAGGTGTCGTGGGGCCCATGGATCGCGCTGAGGGTGGAAAAGGAGATGTAGCGGGAGTAACGGCCTTGGACTGGGATCCCCAGACGGAGGTAAGCGTATTAGAGAGTTCTCCTGGACTCTTGCCCACCGTTGTATCAGCGAGGTCGATAGGCGAGGTCGGTTTGCTCGTGTTTTTGGCCCCCTTCCCTTTGCCTTTGCCCTTTTGCGGAGGGGGCTTGGCAGCGGCAGCGGCGGCGGCAGCCGCAATCCTCTCCCGCTCGGCTTGTTCTCTCTCTGCCCATTCTCTCTCTTCCCGTTCTCTCTCTGCCTGTTCTCTCTCTGCCCTCTCTCTCTCGGCAATTTCTCTCTCGATCCTCTCCCTTTCAGCACACTCCCTCTCAGCTTTTTCGCGCTCGCGCTCGGCTCTCTCTCTCTCGAGCCTCTCTCTCTCGGCCATCACTCTCTCCCTTTCAGCCCTGTCCCTGTCCCTTTCAGCCCTGTCTCTCTCCATCGCTGCCCGCTCTCTGTCAGCCGCATCCCTAGCTCGCTTCTCCTTCTCCGATTCCGCGCGAGACTTGGAGGTGTACAAACTCGAGGTCTTCGAAGCAGTCGCGGTCTTTCGGTCACGCTCGACGTGGGTAACAGACGAAGACACGCGCGAAGTAGAGCTAGAGACGGTATGTTCGCGCTCAATCTCCCGGGTGCGCTCCGTGTAGATGGCTTGTTGCTGCTGGTGCTGGTGTTGGGCCTGCAGTTGCGGTGTTGGTGAGGGTGGAGGTAGAGGTGGTTGCAGCTGCGGTGCTGGTGGCAGTAGTTGCGATTGGGACTGAGATTGGGACTGGTGATAGGCCTGAGATCGAGAATGCGTAGATTGGGATATAGAGACGGAACGACTGCGGCTAACCGCATCCATGAACGTTGCATCGAGTCGTGCCGACCCCTGTGGAGTCTTGGCCCCCGACCCGAGAGAGTCCTGAGAATGGGTGCGAGAAGGAGCGACAGAGGTGGGACGAGATGGAGCCCGCGATGCGGAGCGAGAAGGACCAAAGTCGTCCTCGGAATAGGTATCGGTTTCATCTTCATCAGCACGATGACCACTTTCGCTGTACACGATGGAGGCCGGGCCGCTATTGAAAAAGAATTGCGTCAATTCAAGGGGGAACTCGCCACGTTGTGGTGGTGGTGGAAACTCACTACTTGGTCCTACCCTGTGAGACGAAACGCGATCAATGATGTTTCATGAAATGCAGGTAGAAATACCAACGTTGTCATTCCATTTTATCCGTGCCTTGAATTCCGTCAAACCGAAGTGGATCTCGACACTGAAGACGATGGTCCAATAAGTCTTGCCGTTCCTCCCTAGCTTTGGTTCCGCGCTTCCGCTAAGCGGTGATAGATCCGCGCGGACAACGCAGAGAGTCGAGAATTCCTCTGAGGGGTGATGTCAGCCGAGGGACAGACGGCATCCATCTAGAAAATACCATGATGCCGAAGAATCCACGGAGGAATCGTATCACCGCCGCGATAACACCATATCTCCACCTCAAACACGGAGAGGGTGGATAGATTCGTCAGTTCGGTGCAATATTTGCGTGTGAATACAGTCGATTCTTTTACTTTCACCCCCTGTGATGGACGGTAAATAGGGGAAATAAGCGAGGGAATAGAAGACCTTACTCTTGCGAGAATGCAGTCGAACGCGTCTGGGAGAAGCTGGGGCCCGGAAGGGAGCTCGCAGAGTCTCCCCTTTCGGGCCACGTGTTCGGGATCATTGGGATCAAATTCCCGCAGATATTCCACGCCATACATGAACCTGGACACCCTTGCCGAGACGTGGTGATCACAGTAGAAGCCAAGGGCACCGTCTGCTACAGCCTTGGACCTAAAATGGGAAACCAATTAAGCACCACGTTCATCGATCGTGATGCGAGAACCAATGAGAGATTCACGTTTGATTGTCCGGTCGGCTCACGGTGATTTTCATGGGTGCAAGGTGCTCTTGGAGTTGGGTAAAGAGCCAAGGACTAGCTGCGAATCCTCCCACCAACCACACGGACTGGCGAGAATGAAGAGGTGTGGTTCCGCTCAGCATGGGGAAGTACCTACTTTAATCATACCCTGGGACGCCACGACCTGAGCCTTGATGGACGCTACAGCGGCTCGGATAGACGGCTCGAATAGTTCCGCTACCTCGGCACTAGGTTGCTGTGAGCTGAGAAACTTACGGTGGGAGGGAAGTGGCATACCCTGTGATCTTGAGAGACCCACCGCGTATACCCACAGACAGGTCCTTGTCAAGTGGGGAACCAAACGGAACCCATTGGATTTCATTCTTGTCGCGGAACAATCGTTTAGTCGTCTCATCAAACCGTTTGGTGATGTGATCAATAGAGTCAGGAGTTCCGTATTTGGAGGTCCTGAGTTTCTCTGACTGGGAGTAAGCCTGGTCGAAACGTGTAATGGCTCGACCTACCCGCCAAGAATTCTCTTGCCCTCCGACTCACGAAGACCGATCCTGCGAATATACCTGTCAAGCCCGATTTAGTCATGTGCACAGCGCTTCTCAGCATGCGGTGGACTGACAATCCGGTGGCGCGACTTCCTCGATCACTAGCGGATTTGTGCCGCGCACTGCATAGGAACTGATATCGAGTGTGCCACCGCCTGCGTCCGCAACTAGGAAGCCGTGCCTGGATGGATTCTAGGGCAAAGGGTTAATGAACGAATTCGAGAAGCTTCCGGGAATGACGTGGACACGTACGGAGAGAACATCGGCAGCAAGTCCGCTCTGAACGCATGCGTGAAGACTCGCTTCGCCTTCCGTGACGAACCGGATCCGCGCACGACCCTCGTCCGTGTCAGGGATCAAACCGCCGTAGACCGCAGCACGACGCATCTTGGTTTGCTGTGCACCTTCCCAGCCATTTGGATGGCTCAGAACGAATTCGATGGTGTATTCGACGGCTTGCCACATGGCGCCACCGTTTGCATGGGTATCGATGATAAAGCTGCGCGTGCATCTGAACAGGTAGCGCAGAAAGTCGGCAAACACGTCGACGGCAGTCTTGCGGCGCGGAAGGAGGCTGAGCCGCATGCCGTTCATGTTGAGTTTCATGGACTTGGGCCGCAGGCGAAGCTTGAATCTGTGCGAGAGGTCGATGGATGGGACAGGAAAAATGCGATGTGACGTACAGTTCTGCTTTGATCCAGCCATCGTCTTCTGCTTGGGAGATGATCGACGCGTTGTCTGCCTCTGCACCAGCACACATGACGTTTCCCTCCCTGTCATAATAGAGAACGGACGGGATCTTGCTATTCCCTACAACGTGCTCCTGGCCAGGAAATCTGCCCTGGGCGATGGGCAAAGCGGGGGGAGAGAGTGGGGGGGGTGGACATACCGAGTGACGCCATGAATCTTGGGTATCTCGCCTGGTTCGAGGATTGCAAGA
>JBBPQP010000639.1:0-20084 GCA_038092555.1 Boletus subgraveolens
CTATTCAAGGTATCGCTTTGTACTGCCTATTCGAGCGAAATCAGACATCTTCGAGGCTTTCAAGCAGTTCAAGGCATTCGCAGAGAACCAGACAGAGACGTTTCACGCCTGCCGGAAGGGGCTCGACGATGAGTTCCTGAATGCACCACGGGTGAACTTGGAAGTGGAGGTCCCCCGTAACCGGGTTTTTCCACAGCTGCCAGGGTGCTGTCGTTCAGTGGTCCCTACTTTTCCCAACGTGGATCAGCTTACCACAGGGAGCGTCTTGACCTTGGACTCTTCCCAATCGGGGAGTTCTCCGATGGGGAGTTCGAGACCTTCAGTCTCAATTCCCAACCCGGTTGGGAGGGCGCGAGCCGGCGCCATCCAGATGAAAGGGTGTGGCGCATAGCGCGCCGAGGCTCTTACCGCCAGACTCTTGAGCTCTGGCGGCAGAATCTCAAACATTGTCTTGCCCGAGACGAATGCTGTGGTACCGAGGGAAACAGGCAGCTCATCTCCCGTGCCATCGTCATACCTGACCGTCTGACGGTCGCCTTTAGGTACTTTTATCCCATAAAGCGTGGTTACGCGCGGGGGGTTATAGTCGTATAAAGCTGCATCCATGTGCCATCTGCAGAAACGGGTGTAGCCCTTGGCTTCATCTTCCTCGGAGATGCGGGTTTTGTGAAACGTCGTGTGGGAGGGGTGTTTGAGAGAAACGGTTGCGAGACCTTCGTGATCAGTCACAGTACCGTTGCCGATGAGTTGAACCTGGGGCACGCGAGGAATGGTCTTGAGATATGGATGAAGAATAGACTGCTTTGTGGATTCGGTCTTGTTATTACCATGCCCATAGTTCTCGGACTGCGGATCGAAAGCCTGAAAGGTGGCGGTGATAAGATGACAGAGAACGAGAAGCCCATATGAGGAGAGAGAGGAGAGAGGATTACCTTGGTGAGTGCATACTGTTGTTCTGGTGTAAGAGAAACGTTACGGAACAAGAGGGCGCCATGCTGGTGGGGAGAGGCGATTTTACAACGTGGAGTGGTCACGGGAATGACATGATTTGACTGCGAACCTTGTAGAGTGCGTGGTGGATCTCGGTAAACTGGCCTGGTGTGAGCTCACCGGGATTGACGCCTTTGACCTCGCGGCCAAAGTCGACAAAGTAGGATGGATCCGCGGAGGCAGGCAGTGGCAAAGGGGTCAATTTAACAGCCATGGTTGAGCTGAGAGACGATTTACAACAGGTGTGAACGGGTTGCCCTGGATAACGAACAAGACGTACTAGACGCGGGGATCTGACCCAAGCAGGGCTGATTAGAAAAGTCGAACGTTCCAAACAGCTGTTAATAACATCATATCAGCTTATCAACCAGTTATTAACTCGTTGCATTGTTCGACCCAGACTTCCGCTGCTAGAAGCTGTAGATATAAGTGTAGAAAGGTACTAAGCTTAAGCGGAAACTTGTTTGATCAATTGTTTTATGTAAAACACGGGTGAAACCATCCAGGTAGGTATGTAACAAAATCTGATTTGACCACTTGCCAGTCATCCCCAGATCTCAACTCGACGGCTGCGAGACGTCTGCTTAACGAGTTTCGAGACCTCTTTGCTCACCTACAAGTGTTGCTCCATGATCCCCCATCATACCTGCCGGTCGGTAACCCAGGCAAATCCAAGCATAACGTGTTCCAATCATTCGGTTTGGGGGCTAATTTGCCTCGACCGGACCGGAAGCAGAATCGGAGCACTGAACGACAATTCAAACAGGCTTTTCGTGTCGGAATTTACATAAAGATAACCAACCACCAGAGGCTGGCGGGACTTTGTGTCAATCAACGCCAAGCCTGGGCAAACCGACATCGACTGTATTGGATGGTTCTCGAACGTTTCCGCTGTAAATATCCTGAAAACAATACTATTATTTTAAAAGGTAGCGTGTCGACATTGGAACAGAGCGGAGAAAAAGTGCATGATCAATCGATCACGGCCTAACGGTGTACGCAGTGCTATCCATCCGATAATACCCAACTCACCCGATGACGATGACTGGCCCCTTTACTGCATGATAGTCCAAGGACATCATATTTGGCCGTGACATCAGTCAGCTGGCCACACCTCGACTAATCAAAATTCCGAGAGGCGAGGGACTAGGTCAGTATTTAAATTAGAAAGTAATGATGCTTACGTCGACCGAAAAGATGTCTCCGATCACGAGTTCCTCTCGACAAGTCCGAGTCCAAGACACTAGTTCTATACCCAATCCGGGTGGCTTAAAGGTCGTTCCGAGTTGTCTGGATGTCACGCGATCAGCTGGTCCGAAGGGCAAACCGATGTCAGTCAATGTTGCGACCACAAGCGAGCAGGGCCCCCGTCAGTGGAGGCATGCATGCATCTATGCATTCAAAGCTAAAATCTAGATCCTGTGGGAGGCGGCTAGCACATCATGATCAGAACAGCTCACTTGTAGGCTCGCTAAGCATCGCTAGAAGCTAACGGAGATGGAAACCAAGAAAGGAGAGAAAACGGAACGAGGTGACCCTCATGACAAACCTGGGAGAGTAAGCGGAAAAGAACAACTATGGCTAACGGTTACGACAGGAACAGGTCAAGAGAAACTATCAGCCGAAATGAAGACGAGCGTATCTAACGGGATGTCAGGAGGGGCGCACCGGCTATCACTGTGACGCATGGACTCCGAGTCTCCGACGGAGTCCCGCCTCCGTCCGGAAAATGAAAGTATAGACACGCTCGAGCCAATTAGCAGTGTAGATAAATTTAAAATCAAGAAATCATCGTGGAGGCCAACAGCACCACTGACGTTTGACGTCGACTCAACAGGACATGCATCTGGTTCCTCTCCAAAATGCAAATTCATGATCTGTGTGTGACTAGGAAAGGCAGCTCGTTCATCGTGTCATATAGCCTACAAATATCCACTTAAAGGTCATACGATAATTTCCATCAAGAACAGCCTGAGTGTCCACACGTGTCCCGGGGACCATTAGATCTAGGCCCATTTGAGGACGTCATCTTTGCTTGGTCCAACGGGGACATCGGACGCAGCGAGGTTACATTGGTGGAACGCGCGGACTTGGTCAGGCTTAAACGCACCGACCACCGAATGCAACAGTCCTCGGTTATGGAACAAGACAAGGTCTTTCTCTTGCCAATCGTGCGGGTACACAAGCTTTTTCGTGACGTGAAACGACATGAGGGACATCATTACCGGACATGGGGAGCTTGGCTGCTTACCTGTGGCGCAATGGCAGGCCGCTGCATCTTGTAGAGCAGCGACCGGACCTCTCCAAGATCCTTGATGTGTGTGCCATCTGGGTACAGGGCCCCATCGCGTTTCGCGCTTGCCGGAAGGGGCTCGACGATGAGTTCCTGGGCGCCGCACGGGTGAACTTGGAAGTGGAGGTCCCCCGTAACCGGGTTTTTCCACAGCTGTCAGGGTGTTGTCGTTCAGTAATCCCTACTTTTCCCAACATGGATGAGCTTACCACAGGGAACGTCTTGACCTTGGACTCTTCCCAATCGGGGAGTTCTCCGATGGGGAGCTCGAGACCTTCAGTCTCAATTCCCAACCCGGTTGGGAGGGCACGGGCCGGCGCCATCCAGACGTAAGGGTGTGGCGCATACCGCACCGAGGCTCTTACCGCCAGACTCTTGAGCTCTGGCGACAGAATCTCAAACATGGTCTTGGCCGAGACGAATGCTGTAGTACCGAGGGGAACCGGCAGCTCATCTCCGGTACCATCGTCATACCTGACCGTCTGACGATCGCCTTTAGGTACCGTTATCCCATAAAGCGTGGTCACGCGAGGAGGATTATAGTCGTATAAAGCTGCATCGATATGCCATCTATAGAAACGGGTGTAGCCCTTGGCTTCATCTTCCTCGGAGATGCGGGTTTTGTGAAACGTTGTGTGGGAGGGGTGTTTGAGAGCGGCTGTTGCGAGACCTTCGTGGTCGGTCACAGTACCGTTGCCGATGAGCTGAACCTGGGGCACGCGAGGAATGGTCTTGAGATCTGGATGAAGGATAGATTTGGTTGTGGATTGAGTCTTGTTGTTACCATGCCCGTAACTCTCGGACTGCGGATCGAAAGCCTGAAAGGTGGTGATGGTAAGATGACAGAGAGCGAGAAGCACATATGGGGAGAGAGTGGAGAGAGGATTACCTTGGTGAGTGCATATTGTTGTTCTGGTGTAAGAGAAACGTTACGGAACAAGAGGGCGCCATGCTGGTAGGGCGGTGGGGAGAAGCGATTTTACAACGTGGAGTGGTCACGGGAATATGATCTGACTGCGAACCTTGTAGAGTGCGTTGTGGATCTCGGTAAACTGTGCTGGTGTGAGCTCACCGGGGCTGACGCCCTTGACCTCGCGACCAAATTCGACAAAGTAGGATGGATCCGCGGAGGCAGGCAGCGGCAAAGGGGCCAATTCAATAGCCATGGTTGGACTGAGAGACGATCTGTGAGTGGGTTGCTCCAGTGAACGATAAATGAGACGTACTAGTAGATACGGTGATCTGACTGGATGAGATAAGACTGTTTGTTCTCATCACCGCTTCCACCGCCCAGTGACGCCCCGGCAGGAACATGCCGACGCCCGACAGTCGGGATCACAGTCAGATTATTTTCGTGCGTTCCCCCGTCATCAGTTGCGAAGGAATACTTACTGTTCACACTTCACATACAATAAAAGGAGAACCAATGGCAATAATATCTCATCCACAGTGCAAACTCGACGGTTTTCTTGGATCCAGCTTGTTATAGAGGCCGTGGTTGTAATAAGGTGCTGGTGACGAAACTTCCTTATTCGACAGGGCTGTAACGTGTACACGCCCGCCACTGTTCAATTGCGTTCTGACATGCAGACGGGCTCACAAATGCGGCATAGAAAGTCAGACTCGTTTCAAGTTACCTCGCCACTGGCTCACTCCGAAGACACCAAAAAGGTGGGCTCTCCCAGCTGTCTCTGTCTCTTCTCTTCCAATTCATCATTCCAATCAGTCTCGGGGTACACCGTCCGTCAAAATATTTTACGCCTTGATTGTTGTTGCATCCGTATTTGTTCTGTTTCAGGCATGTGAAACCGTGCAGCTGGATGTACTTCGCGTTTGACATTGGCTCAGCTACCATTAAACAAACTTGTGGGGGTTCACACCAGCAAGACACCCCTGCCTGGTGTCAGATCAGGAGTAGATCCGACATTCACAGCGGACGTGCCACGACGTGATGCGGTTGTAGAAGCGTTCAAGGTATGCATGGATGTCGGAGCATTTATGTATTATTCATCTCCATATACAGCATGCTTGGTTGGCGTACGGTAAGCGGAACTACTCGACCAATTCCAAAACTGACCATCGCAGAGCGAGATGCTATGGGAGATGACGAGTACTATCCATTAACTCAGAGAGGTTCAAACCTCACAGAAGCCGGTGGAATTGGGTACACCGTCGCGGACTCCATTGACACAATGCTGATCATGGGATTACATGACGAGTATCAACGTGCTAGAAAATGGGTACAAGATCATCTGTCCTTTGATCGTGACGCGGACTTCAGCACATTTGAGGTACGTGTGATGACTTCCCGACGGAGTGTATAGTACATGAATGAGGTCTTTACATGGTAGACAACGATACGCGTATTGGGTGGGCTGCTGGCTGCATACCACCTTTCGGAGCAGGATTCCATCTTCCTCGAGAAAGCACAAGAACTCGGGAACCGTATTCTTCCGGTGTTTGAGACACCTTCTGGCCTCCCGCTTTCTTCTGTCAACCTGCAACGCCAGAAAGGCGTGCCAGACTACGACAATAATGGTCTCGTCAGTACTGCGGAAGCTGCGACCTTGCAACTCGAATTCCGCTACCTCTCCCACCTCACTGGCGAAGATACCTATTGGGAAAAAGTCGAGGAGGTACGTCTCTGGCTATTTGCAATAGGCTCCACGGTATCCATTATTGCAGGTTATGGCTGTCCTCAAAGCAGCGAGCCTTCCACATGGTCTTGCACCCATCTTTGTCGAGTGCGTGTCATATATGACCTTGGGAAGACCATCCTGATCTCCCTCTCCGCCGTCAGCCCGGAAAGTGGTCGTTACAAGACCGCAAGTATACGCCTTGGTTCGCGTGGGGATTCGTACTATGAATATCTACTGTTAGCCCAGTCTTACATTCATGTTAAATTGCTGATCTTTTGCCTGTAGGAAACAGTATCTTCAAACTGTGAGTTTCGTAAATCAATATTTATGGACTGCCGTGAAGAAATTGTTTACAGAATCAAACCGAAGGAGTGTACCGCGAAGTGAGTTCTCGGATGCTCGTGTTAATCGGGGACCCGTATCGCGTGCTAACACATTGATAGCTCTATGATCATGCGATGACGGGCATCCATGATCACCTTGTACAAAAGAGTATTTCTGGCCAGTTGGTCTACACCGCCGAACTCGATCCGCAAGGGGGTCGTCAGAGCGAACCGTTCGTGGACAACTAGCACACTTTAATCTCCATTTGGATTCTCATCAGGACTCGTTGGATAGGAATTGGCGACTTGTTCCCAAGCAAGATCATCTTGTCTGTTTCCTGGGTGGCTCGCTCATGTTAGGCGCGACTACCGCTGGGGCGCTTGTAGACCGCGTCTCTGTTCCCCCGTTACCGGACGAACTTTCAGAGCAGGCTAAACGTGACTGGCTTACGGGCGTGGAGCTTGTCAAGACATGCGTGGCAACTCATGATACCCAGACGTATGTCATTCCTCTCGCTTTTGCCTGTGTTATATATATATATATCTCCTTGACTGTTGTTTTTGCAGTGGACTTGCCGCAGAAATCGTACATTTTCGGACTCCGGGGGATAATGTGATTGATTGGTCAAATCGGACAGACTGGTATATCAAGGGGTCCCGGTGAGGGGAAATACCTGCTGAGATGTACCGTCGAAGCTGATCTCTACTTGAAAATGTCGACAGTCCAGGACAAGTACCGTCGTTGGATGCAAGATACTTTTTGCGGTGTGTTTCCTCGTTCTTGTCACAAAGTACAAATATTGATGCGTTTCATCCAGTCCAGAAACAGTTGAATCTCTCTTCCTCGCCTTTCGCCTGACAGGCGACACGTTGTACCGCGATCAAGGATGGGCCATCTTCCAAGCAATTGAGAAACATTGCCGCGTCCCTACTGGTGGCTTCGCTGGCGTGAAGAATGTAGATCAAGTCCCTGTCGAACAAGACGACAAAATGGAGACATTCTTGATGGTAAGACCATTTCCCCACACCCGTGCGTGCACCGAAATTAATTCAAATATGTAGAGTGAGACACTAAAGTACCTGTACTTGCTGTTCTCGGATGCGACTGTCCTCCCTTTGAGCGGTACGTGCCTTCATCAGAGCGTTTGTTCCTGTGCCTGACATCTTTCCTCAGAATATGTCTTCAACACGGAGGTACCCTCCTTCTGCCAACGTCCGTCAAGGGATGACATACTAACAGGTTCCACAGGCACATCCCTTTCCGATCTTCCCGCCTGTGATACCTACAGGGTTCTCATGAATGATTGTCTCATTCATTCCACATGCTCTTGTCATCTGCGGCAGCCGCTCCGTCATTCTTGTCGATACCTAAACTATTTGAGTGCTGCCATTACTTGTACGATATACCGTAGCCCTCCCGTCAGCGAATAGAATACTTTTGAATCCACAACAGTACTGGGTTGGTCGGGAGTCGGCGGGGTCCTGCCTGGGTGCCTGTCAGTTCCTCGGCCAAAGTCCCAGGGCTGATTTGAATCTGAAAGATAAGATAAGGAATCAGACTCCTCTCTGCAAGATTGTCGGTGTCGTCGCAATGTACATCGTTACGCGCACACGCACTCCATCAACCCACTGGTATGATTTATCATGATTGGGGAGCCCGGGGCAACTTGGTGTCGATCTTCCAATCTTACCAAGGGATATCCCGTACAAATTCATTATAACCAACGTCTCTCTCAGTGCCACTGGAGTGCATCAGCGAGCTTTCGGTGCATACATCCACATCCTTTCTTGGTTCTTGAACTCAGAGTGAGGACCTCAACATACAGACAGCTCCGCATCCGCAGACTCTCAGAGGAGATATTAGACCAACGGCCCTGAATACGTGACCCTCCGATCTGAACTTCAATCCTCGGGTTGTTTCCATTCTTCGAGTACGTGTCCGCATCAGTCACTGAGATTTGAGATTTCTAACCCCCATGTGCCCCGGTCCCCGGGTCTTGTTCTGCGTATCTTTGGCAGCACGCATTACAGCTTTTGAGCTTGACGCTGAAAGTGAGAGTTTCGCTTTACTTTTGGGCATCCTCCGACTTGTCCCATAGAGCGAGATGTTCTCCCACTCTGGAGAGTACTCCGAGTTATGCATGCAGGTACTAGTTTCTGTTGACGACGTTGACATTGCAGATTCTACAGGGTACCGGAACCCTCTTATATGACCTACTGTCGTAAAAGATCAAGGGCAAGGGAGATTCGGGGAGGTACATTCATGAGCAAAAAAAAACAATCAGCGTTATGTCCACCACTGCGTGCCCCTTCAAGATTCTACATTTCGTTGTCCAGCTCGGTGGAGGGAAAGACTCACAAAAACTGTTTGAAGTGCTCCAAATTATAATCAGATGGGTTCGATGCCAACCATGCAAGCAACCATGGATCCAGAGACTCATCGAAACTAGTAACTACCCCCACTGCTCCTACCCCCACTGCTCTGAGTTTCTCGGTATATCTTCTTTCGTGGCGTGTTTCCCTCGTTCTCGTCGGAGAGTACAAATATTGATGTGTTTCATCCAGTCCAGAGCAAGAGTTGAATCACCCTTTCTTGCCTTTTCGCCTGACAGGCGACAGCCCCATTGTACCGCGATCTAGGATGGGCCACCTTCCCAGCAACTGAAAAAAAAAGCCACATCCCCGCCGATTGGTGGCTTCGCTAACGCGTTCACCAGTCCAACAAAGAGGACAAAACGGAGACGTTCTTGACATTAAGATCCCTTTCCTCAGACCCGTGCGCGCGCCCAAATCAAATCAAATCTGCATAGTGGAAACCCGCACGTTGCTGTTCTCGGATGCGAGGGTGTCCTTTCGAGTGGCGTGTGTGTGCCTGACATCTCCATTCTTCAGAAGCTGTCTTCGACGCAGAGGTACACTTTTTTCTGCCAACGTTCGTCGGGAGATGTGACTTGCTGACAAGTTCCATAGACAGGTCTCCCTTTCCGATCTTCATGCCTGCTTGCGATCCGTACAGGGTTCTCCTGGATGATCGGCGTGCTCTTGCCAGTGTTCCGCACCAGTCGCTCCAACATTCTTGTCGATGCTCGTAATATACGATCACCCCTGGTTACTCGCACGATACAGTGACCCTCTTCCTGGTGATCATGCCGGGTTTGGTTCGGGACTGGTTCTAGAGTCTCGCGACTGACTTGAAACTGAAAAACAGAGGTGTTGTTACACGCCCCTCGCACTCTTACGAACTCGGTCGTTCTCTGCTAGTTCAGAAACTTGGCATTTCACACGATTGAGACGCAATCGATCTAGATTAATGCTAAACTAACTGTCCAAAACACTATACGAGGCTAAATGAATTAGTGAAGACCGAGTGGAACCCCCGGTATACTATCTTGTTGATAAGGAATGAATCTAAAATCTGAAGGAGAGTCGTCATAAAAATCATGGCAAGTTGGTAGTGGATATCCATAATAGTCGAAGGTCCGAGAAGATGGCGTGGCGCCTACATCGCACTAGCGACTACTTGCGCGTAAGACTTGCCCTTCCAGGCAGACCCATCGTTTAGGCTAGCACGGGTGATGTATTCCCATGGCTCGTCGGCTTCGGCGTCATCCAAAGCGATAACGGCCCGAATTGGAGGTATCAATTCGAAGTCGAGCTCTGCAAACACGTCGACGGATTAGCGACGCCTGTCCCAAGACCCAAAATCCCGGGTCGTAAAACAAGGAAGCACTCACGTTTCGCCTTGAGTCGCCGCGGCTTCGAGATAAGATCGCCCAACGTCAGCGTCGTGAACGAGTTTGCGCTGCCTCTCGGCGGCGCCACGCCATGCTCATGCTCATGCACGGGCGTTCCGGACGCTGCGTCCTCAACCGACGCCGCTGGTACTGACCCCTGTTCCTTGGGCTCCTCCCCGTCCCAACTCTCCATGCTAAGCTTCCGAACAAGCTTCGTCCCATGGACCACCTTGAGTCCCAGGACCCGTACAGCGGCAGCCTTCTCCTTGCGCTCCTTGGCAAGCGCATGCTCCCGACGCTCCTTGGTACGATGACGGGCGTGCTCATGAGCACGCACTTCTTTGGCAACGGTACCTTCGTTCAGGCGGGCGCTCGAGGCGTCATGGGAAGATTGGGTAGACTTGGTGGATGTGGTAGACATGGGAGAGATGGAGAGGGATCGATGTGTCGTATTTATATAGCCTGCTCAAGGTGGCGCGATGAGTCTGTTTGGGTATGGCGCGGGAACAGGGCTGCGCGAGCCGAGCGGGTTAGCTCGCCTGAATCATGTCATAGATAATGCCAAGGGGGATCAATTTATGGGCAGACGAAGGAAGCTAGCGGGGCGTTTCTAATCATTCCAAGTCATACACAGGACCAACACAGGACAAAGGCACTGCACCTTGACAGGTTTGGACAGTTGAGCAGAAGTGCGAAAACAGACAATTGATCGGGCACGTGACGTTATCTTATCTCGCACGTTCGAGCAAAGTTTACAAATACCCACGTTTGCATTCACTTTGAGACTGCAACTCAAGTACTCATCAGTGTACCACAAGCACAACACATACGCCTACTGGATCGTACAACAACATCCTCGAAGGAACTCGCCGCATTCGTGCAGTTCACGTCGTTCACTTTTTAAGCAAGGCAGGAGGATCCAGACCAGCAGACAACCCCTTGTCTCCAGCGTAGATCGCCCCCGTTCCCCCAAGTTCACCCCTGAAAAGGCGGCTAAGCACAACGTAAACAAGGGTGTGTGTCGTACTTACTCGATGCGCAACAGTGCGTTGTACTTGGCGACGCGCTCACTTCGTGCCGGTGCACCAGTCTTAATCTGGCCGGTGCCAAGGGCAACAACGAGGTCGGCAATAATAGTATTCTCAGTCTCACCACTGCGGTGAGAGACCATGACACCCCAACCGTCCGACTGGGAAAGTTGTGCACTGAAATGCGATAAATGTGTGTAAGCATACAACGATCCAGCAAAAACGTACGCCTGAATGGACTCAGAAATGGTACCGATCTGGTTGATCTGATGAAAGCAAACAGTCAGCGTTACTCCGCCATCAGAACCACTGAACCACCAACCTTGAGAAGTAAACCATTGCAAGCCTTCTTCTCAATAGCGGTTCTGATGCGCAGAGGGTTGGTGACGGTCAAGTCGTCACCGACAATCTGAACTTTGCATCGCTTCGTGAATTCAGACCATCCCTCCCAGTCGTCTTGGTCAAAAGGATCCTCGATAGAAACAATGGGATACTTGTCAACATAGCTGAGATACAGATCGGCGAGTTCAGTTCCAGATATCCACTTCTGGGGGTCAGAATTGGGGTTCTTGAAGTCCAGATCGTATTTGCCGTCCTTGTAAAACTCGGACGAGGCAACATCGAGTGCGATTTTAATTTTGCCGTCGTAGCCCGCCTTTTTGATGGCCTCACTGAGAAGCTCGAGTGATTCCTCAGCACCATTTACGTTAGGGGCGAATCCTCCCTCGTCACCAACGTTGACAGCTAGCAAAGAAAAGACAGGTCAGAAAGAATAAAGTAATTCGCGCACCGTACTAACCGTCAATACCGTACTTGGCACTGATAACCTTCTTCAGGGTATGGTACGTTTCCGTACCGATCTTCATAGCCTCAGTGAAACTGGTAGCACCAGTTGGAAGGAGCATGAACTCCTGAAACGCGAGTTTGTTGCCAGCATGCGAACCGCCGTTAATAACATTGAAAGCCGGGCAGGGAAGCACATAGGGAGGCTTGACGCCGGCAAGCTCAGCCAAGTGTTGGTACACGGGAATGTCCTTCTCAGCGGCGCCAGCCTCGGCGACTGCAATAGAGATACCGAGGATAGCGTTAGCACCGTACTTGCCCTTGTTGGGGGTACCATCTTGTTTGATCAGGAAATCATCGATCTCTTTTTGTTGAGTAACCTTGAGACCAGAGTCGATTAGCGCAGGGCCAAGGGTGTCGTTGACGTTTGCAACAGCCTTGGTAACACCTGTTCAAAACGGGCGATAACGACATTGTCTGGGAATCTAGAATGAGCCCCACTTACCCTTTCCGACGTAGTTGGCCTTGTCACCATCACGAAGCTCGAGGGCCTCGTGGATGCCGGTAGATGCACCAGAGGGTACCGCGGCGCGGAAGCGGCCTGTCAAACTATAAACCTAATTCGATCTATACTTGTGTGGGGGTAATCACCTTTCGCGGTGTAGAGGTCGACTTCGACGGTCGGGTTTCCGCGAGAGTCGAAGATCTGGGTGACAGCGCCTGAGTGTCACAGTTGATTTAGCATATATACGGGTTGGGGTTACCTGGCGCGCGTGAACTTTGGTGACGGACATGGTTGAGAGAGCAGAGACGTAAAAGTTTCAGCCGCGATGAATCTTATAGGGACGGCGCAATCGTCGTGGGAAACTGATTATCGCCGACCAGAAAGACAGAGATGCTCATGAAACAAGCTTGCGTCGTCAAGAACTGCCACTGCAGGAAAAAATCGTGCATGCGAACGCATTATATATTTTCGCATATCACAGCTATAAGCTTCTCATTTTTAGTGCGAGGTCCAAAATGACACATGCGATGTCTCTCAGCGACGCTTTCGACCCTCGCCTTTCTTGCCAACCGATAATGTCTTGAGTAATGCTGCCTTGCCACGGTTTTTGTTCTTCACATTCGCATGCGTGTAAAAGTTCTCCATTCTTTTCTACAACAGATGTGAATGTCACGGAAACGCGGGATTAAAAGTGAAGTACTTTGCTAGTTTTCACTCGAGGCTCTTTCTTGAGAGGCGCAGGCGACTCTTCATCCGAAGAGATATCCCCTACCAGAGGATGAGATCGACCAAAGATGATGGTGTGTTGCAAGACTCTACCTTTAGAAGATTGCATAACTGTATTGGAGTGACCTTCCTCTTCAAATACGTCATTCCATGACAGCCCCGGGTCGTCATCAACATCGGAGGTATTTTCCGACGCCCCTTGTCCCTCCTCAAGAGAAGCCTCGTCTAATAAGTCCTCTCCGTTAGCTCCGGCTTCGTCCTCCATTGGTCTGATATCCTCAGCGAGGAAGGTGTTCTTCTGTATAATCGAGTTGAGGTTCTGCTTGACACTCACAACCTCCTGTTCTTCTTTTTTCTCTGCTACTGTCTTGGCCTTGCCTTTAGCTTTTGATTTCGCCTCGGCTATGTTAAGTTCCTCGGGTCGTTCAGGCGGGGGAACGAAAAATGGTATGCGGCCTCGGACCCAATCAGTAAGTATGATTTTGGCAACACCATCCACATCTGGTTCTCCGCCTTTGAGAAGCCGCCCCTTGGTCTTCGCAAGCAAATTCAAAAACTGTTCGGGGTCCCATCCTTGCGTCGGGTCGTCTGGATCGGGAAGGGGAATAGCATACGTCCGGGAGAGATAAAGCGGTTTTACGCGCGCCATTAGTGCGGGTATGTGTTCGGACGGTGTGGGTAAGGCCTCTACGCGCACTACACCTTTGAGAACCGTTGAGGTTTGCGAATCGTGCGCAGATGTGGGCACAATTCCAGGACAATCGATGAGATAGATCCGTCGAGTTAGTGTGATGTATTGCCATACCTAGAGCGAAGGTATGCATCAGGTACATGGCCGCGGTGCTGAGGGGAGGTGACAAACTTTAGTTTCTCCTGGAACCGGTGCAACGCGACAAACTTTGCCACTCTTGAGGGTATTTATTACACTGCTTTTTCCGACGTTGGGGTATCCCACAAAACCTACGGAGATTTGCTTCTTATCCGAGTGAAGCTGTGAGAACTGCCGAAGGAGTTGTATGAGAGAACCCTTTCCAAAGGAGTGGTTCGGTGACGCGTGGAAGGCGATTGTAGGGTATCTTGGAGTAAGGTGTTGTATGTATCTTGCCTATCAGAAAAAGATTCACGCTTCGGCTGAATGCGACACAAGCAGACACTTACAGTTACCCAGTTAGGCACCAAATCGCACTTGTTGATAACCAAGACAACTTGCTTGTGTGCCTTTTCCTTCTTCAAGTACTCCAATACCGACTCGCATATGGTTCCGAGTGGATCACGGGCATCCAGGATGTGCAAGATGATATCTGAAGAGTCTATCACTTTGTACAGTTCTCCATATATGCGCCGCGAGGTCCCTTTTGCGTATATTGGCTCGATATAATCGGCATGCACTGGTTGGAAATCCCCGACAAGGACTTGCTGTGAATCTACTGAAAGTAATTGTTGACGAAGAAAGTAAGGCATGGATGACTGTAATACCTGACGATCCCTCCGCGAGGTGTTCAGTCCGTTCAGCTGCTGCCGCGCCAACCTTGCTAAGTTCCTCAAATGTTCCGACGTCTAATCTTGGTCTCTTTCGCTGAGCTTTAGGGCCAAATGTCTCGCCAAATGGCTCGGTTTCCACAATGTGTGATCGCTATATGTAAACGAGATTAAGACATGTAGATGCCCCGTGGCGAGAACTTACCTTGCGAATATTTGGATTGGCTGCATCGTCCAGAAGTGCCATAGGAAGTTTATTGCGGCGCAAAAGGACGGAATACGGGTCATCCTTTTTGGTGGACAGACTCGTCCTGAAGTGATCGAGCGCGGTTTGTGATATCACTCTCGTGTTACCTGATGATTTTCATTCTCAGGAATCTAAATAAAAACCATTCCAACACTTGAATACGCACCAAACCATCGCCGATCGGGCTGCACACGCCCCGGATTGGCTTCGCTTTCGCCTTTCTGGAAAGCGGCAGCTTTGATGACGTTTCCGTCCTTGTCCCGGACTGCCTTGCCTCCCGTGAGCATCTTGGATCGGGCAACTTGTTTTGCATTGCGATAAAAGTTCTCTCCTTTGACTTTTTTGAGTGATATGTCCTTGGAAGAGGAGGAGCGCGTCTTGGATGAGGACACCGCTGTTCGTTTCTTTGTCGACGCCATGTTGTAGTGGAGTTATAAGTATATCCCACCCAGAAACACGACCAAGGGCGATACTTTCCCACGAGACCATATTAGGAAGTGGCCCCTGATAGCTCAAGGTTAGGTGCTCATACAATCGATAACAGGCAACTCATAAGAAAAGCTGGGCACTTGTGTGTCTCTTTCTTGCCGAAATCCTCGCTGACAATACATGTTTGATGGCTTTTTGGCGTCCCAACCGCATGCATATTACTATGACCGATTTCACTGTCAGCATCTCCGGCGTACTGTCCGATTCCGTGACCTCCGTGATGCCCTGAACCACCACCGATGCTCTATCAGACAAACACTCACTGCGCAAACGTAAAACCGGAGGCAGAAAAAGACCCGTATGATGATGAGGTCGGGAGCTGACCGAACATGCTGATGAAGCAGAAGGCGATGTTGAGGCTACCCACTACTAAATAAAGGGCGCGCAGCATGACTCGGAGTAGACCACATACTCCACGATGTTGCCACTCGTCCTCTATGACATCCCTTCCAAGCTCCCTGGTAACACATGGTCGCCTAACCCTGCCAAACCAAGGTGTGGGAGCACTTCCCCCTCGTAGTGTTGTGTCATTCAATGAATATCCCAGATTCGTCTTGGGGTACAAAAACCTTCCATTCGAGACGGTCTGGGTCGAATATCCTGACATCGCTCTTAAACTCAAAGAGATTGGCGCATCACCCAACACAATGCAAGATGGACGCATCAAGTATACTCTACCTGTTCTCAGCGATCCCAACACCGGTGCCCTCATCACCGATTCTTGGGTGATTGCTGAGTACCTCGACAAGACCTACCCGGAGAAGCCTATTTTCCCCGAGGGTTCCAAAGGCCTGATCACCGCCTTTGACTCCGCATTGGAGGCGTTGGAAGGAGCTTCTTTTAGATTTAGCCTCCTGCGCACGTCACAGAGTTTGAACGAGCGTAGTCGAGAATACTTTATCACTACCAGAGAAGCGGCCATGGAAACGAAAGTTGACGAATGGTCTCCCGAAGGACCGACCCGCGATGCTCACTGGGCAATCATTGAGAAGAGTTTCTATAATTCCGCGAAGACGTGGTACGACAAGGTTGAGGGGAAATGGGTGATGGGGGATACCTTTTGCTATGCAGACGTTATCCTTGCGGCTCGTTCTTTTTGGTTCAGAAGGGTTTATCACAATGACGAGTGGAAGAAAATTGCTTCCTTGCACGATAGGAAGTGGGAGAGATTACTTGAGGATGTAGAAAAGGAATGTAACCTCGGCTAGGTGACGTTGGCTGGGCATATCAACAGAAACTGGTTCTGTTGGGATCGGTTTGTAAATGTCATCGAATGGTCATTGCATAAATAGACTTTTTTTTCTGCACAAAAATGACGACGGCCTAACATTAATAACAACTATGTCCGAGGTGCCAAGTAGCATGTGCTATAAGCAGTACTAGTCTAAGAGGCTATTGTTGTATTACTAATAGCAGCTTGTTGCTGTGCACAATATTATAGAAAGATCGTGAGGCCCATCTGACTTTCTGATACGGAGGAGAGAACTATGCAACTATAGCTCGGCCAGAAAGAAAGAGTTTGGCATCCAACATTTCAAAGTACTCTTCAGAGGCAATGGAGAGACGATAACATCTATCGTCATTCGCATGGTCCTTCCACTCCAGGATTATATCAGCGGCACCACTCATCTTCAGAACTCGAGCAACAGCCAACTGAAGGTTACAAAGCATTGGGATGGGCCCATTGTTGAGCTTCTTGCCTTCGTCTCCATCTCCGAACTTAATTTCATCGCCCTCCTTCAAAACGATGGGCATCGGGGCGCAAATATTAGGATCGGTGGGAACCAATCGAAAGAAGTATTTGACCTAATGAATGAATCAGTAATAATGATGAGGTATCGATGAAATCGCACCTCTCCACCCTCTTCCTTTGCCTCAATTCCCCACTCCAAGTCATCATATGTGGCATGAGCATCTAGCTCCATGTTCATGGCATTGCCGATGCTATTCAGATGGGTCACAACGCCATCTCTTGCGGCGGCACCAGCAAACATAGCTATACACTTCAGAGTGTCCGGCTAAATGAAGGTTATGAGGAAACCAGTGGTGATTCCAATAGTTCGATCCAAACTTTTTTGTGTACAGAATTTGGAATGATGTGCGCGAGAACAGGACGAATTCCACGAGCGTTGAAAGGCCTAAATTCCCAGCCGGTAAACAGACAGGACTTCCCATCACGTCTAAATGACTGCTTGGTACAGCGATAAAGAGGATGATATGGCTCCGAGATGAATATATGCGCACCAGTGCTTTCAAGAGCTCTTGCTTTCGTTTTCCGAAATCCCCTTCTTCGTCGACTCGCTGAAGGAGTTTGTCTGTCTCTTCGTTGATGACTTCACTGACGGAAAACTCAGTGTTTGTCCCGGATTTTCGCCCTCCTGAATTCATGACTGCCGCATTGATGCTCGTCAAACGTCTAAAAGTAATTAGGCAGTATTACTCACATGCGACACCAAGATGAGTAAAGAACTCCACTGCCATGTCTGACATAGGTTTGAAATCGACGTTTTTGGGATTTAATCCCTGAAACAACACCTCGAAAGATTTCTGCGCCGACACGAAATCCTCCTCCTTCAGACTTTCGACTGTGACAAATGATAGTGAGCCTGTATGATTGAGTGATTCAAGTTTTTGACTGACTATTTTCCTTTAGTTTTTCATCACAGGTCCCGAGTTGTTTCCAGAAATGACCCAGCACCTCGCCACCGAATCTTTGCGATTCCACAATTAGGAAGTGCAAAAGTTTAGGAGTGACGACCTGGAATTTGTCACCTTGTTTTCCTTGGATCCGTTTCGTATCAGGCCAGTTCCATAGATCATTCAGTTCGAGGATTGCCAGAGCGTGTTGTTCCATTGTTACTGTAGACGATGTCGGAGTTGTTTAGTATGGAGATTAGGGCGCGAACTGTCCGATTTTCCATAATAAGGGTGACTACTTTCGAACCCAGTTGTACCAGAGGTCCATCTCCCTAGCTGCAGTTATCAACGTATTATGCGTTACAGTACATTGGATATATCGTGCGGTAGCATTTCCAAACATCAAAAGAAGAGATAATTTCACAGACGCACAATAGCATCTTCCACAATACAGATTGTAATGTGCGTTTCAAACTTTGCCTCTAGTTGAACTTGCATCCAGTGATTTTAACTGTAAACGTCATCAGCCACGACGGACATGAAATATGCAAATGTAAAGCGTACCAGAGCCATCAGGTTGCACAATGGCGTACAACATTTCCACGGGATGGAAAGACAGCGAGGTAAATCTCGGGATGTATGGCAATGGTGGTCGTGTTGGATATACAGATAGGCCAGTAGGGAGACCGAGCGTGGTCAAAGCACTGAGACCGGGATCGGATATCGAATGTGTTGTAAGACGTTGGTGTCTCCAGTTGGTAGGGGTGAGAGCGGACGTGCTACTCCAATGTCACCTAAAGACGACCCTTCGGAATAAAACATTTACGCACGTAGTAAAGAGGCCGGTTTGGGGGTGAATATCGAAACATGATAAGTCAGTAGGGTGTAGATCCCATGCATGGGCAGCGCGGTCAGAGCCTCGAGAATCCCACAGGCGAACCTCGCCGGAGAGGCTGTACATAGTCCATTCATGATGCTCTTTTCTAAGGGAAACGCAATATACCTCGCTGAAAGGAATTGGCCACCTATTATTGGGTGATACTTGACGTTCTGCACCCATGTGTGGTGCTCGTGGTAAGATCTTACGACGGCATTGTCCTCCTCAAGACGCCGATCAAACACTTTGACAACGCCATCTGCGAAGCCGGCAATAAATGTCGACGATGACCCACGATCAGACACTATAGAGGTAACGGGGCTTTCTGGATTGGTTTCCAAGTCCTGGATTGCTTAGTCAATAGAGTACATAGTTGATCGAATGCAGGAACCGCACCAGAACTTGTGACTCGGTGTGTGCATCCCAGACTCTGATGATCCTTGAATCACTGCCCACAAGGAGAGATCCTCCGGATTGTTTCCAATCCACGACGAGTCCGCTTCCCCTCCGCACATTGATCATCTTAGTCAGACCACGGAAAGGGCTAACCATCTGTAATGGACCTTGGTCCAGAATTCAGACCTGAACCTGCCATGATGATTCCCCCTACATCTTGGTTGATAATATGTAACGACGTTATGCCTGTTCCTCTGGAGTTTCCATTGCAAAAGTAGTTCAGCCGCTTACGTTGGGACCAATCCCAAACACTAGAGTACAGTCAATACGGAACTATTTACGAGAATGCATCGAACGAACCTGATTATATCCGTGTCATTTGCGATGACGAGATGAGGATCGTATGCATGCAGATCATGCAAAGTGGATTACTGCTGACTTGTAGATTGGCCACTGGCCGATCCCATCGGGAAGTCTCTGTCGATGTAGCCGTGTCAATCAGCTGAGACGATATAGCTCCGA
The DNA here is from genome assembly GCA_038092555.1 of Boletus subgraveolens. Lineage (NCBI taxonomy): Eukaryota > Fungi > Basidiomycota > Agaricomycetes > Boletales > Boletaceae > Boletus > Boletus subgraveolens. The sequence goes on from JBBPQP010000639.1 coordinate 19,669, forward strand.
GGCATAACTCACCCGCCAAAGGTGCATGCAACTGTGTTTCTGCGATCACGTGCTCGTTGCGTTGCTGCTTCCATACCTGGTAGTTATATTGAACACTGCCAGGTTTGTTCTCCTCCGCTTGCCAAGGTCAAACGAGAAGTGAGCGGAGCAGAAGAGTACAAGGAAATACCCCATGCCCTCATTTGTGGCTCTTTGAAATATTCGCAACACCAATCAAAGAAATGGCAAAACGTCTCGAAATCCAATCCCGGTTCCGCATCCAAGCGGAACATTGCTCCCGTTGGAATCAACTGAGGATATACTCCCGCTCGGGCTGCTTAGATCGCCAGCTGGTCCAAGGCCAGGTCCGCCTCTTCTCCCATGTGTCGCTACCCGCCGGCGTGAGCGCAGTCGCACCATGTCTTCTTCCATAAGGG